>CAWUFW010016886.1:0-288274 GCA_963921515.1 Calotriton arnoldi
CCGACCGACCCGCTCGGAAAATAGCAATCCGGCCGGAAAAACACGCGAATCCAACCGACCGACACGCACCCGGAACAAATCCGACCGAATCGTACCCGCCAACTCCAACCCGCAAAGTACGATGCAAGGCGCGAAAAACCCGACCGAGTCGGACGGAGGACAAGCCGTACGACCGACACGCATACAAAACCGAGCCGAAGCAACACAATACACCGCGACCGACGCGTACGCAGCATACAAAACTGCACAAACACAGCGTGAACGAAACGGAAAACACCGTACGAGACCAATGCACGGTCCGACTCGGTCACAAGAACGTTTCCAACATACACAAACAGCACAAAGGAAAAATCAACCAAAAAAAGGCCAAACAAGCAATTACCAAGCCAATAAATACTGGGGGGGTGGGGACAGAGAACAAAGACACACCAACAACTCCACCTATATAAAGGACACAAATCACTACCATGAGCCTTTGCAAATGCCATTCCACTGCCAGCACCCAAGAGAAAGCAACCACACACCCACAGCTCATCCCTCACACAAGCCACACACCAGCAGCACACCAACAAATACCTACCTCACATACACCCAGCACAACACACACCCACACACCCTCACCTGCACACCAACACACACAGCACCCACTATCACCACCCATCACCATGCCCCCCAAGAAGAATCCCAAGTTCCTAGATAGTGAATTGGAAGTCATGGTAGACGAGATCCTCAGGGTGGAGCCACAGCTGTTTGGCACTCTGGTCCAACAGACCCCCATGTCGCAGAAAACCAAGATGTGGGAGAGGATCATCAACAGGGTGAACGCCCAATCACCATGTCGGCGCACAAAGACCGACATCCAGAACAGGTGGTATGACGTGCGCAGGAGGGTCCGGGAGCTGCTCAAGAAAGACTACCACCTGAGCCAATACACCGGCAGTGGCCCTCCTGCCAAGCCAGTATACCTCAGGCCCTGGGAGGAGAAGGTGCGGGCCATCCTTCCGCCAGTGAGCGTATATGGACTAGAGGACATCCCAGAGCCTGGTGAGTACACAACAAATGTACACAATAAACTGCCACAAAACACACACATCACTGTCAAGGGGAGAGTCAAACCATGCACTCATAGCAATTACACAGCAACTAGAACAGAATCATCCCAAAATGTGTATGTCAGTCAGATAAACACAACACATGCCATCAAAAAAGTCACATCCAACTGTGCCAACACATGTACAAACACAACCACAACTACAGCTAGGCAGTGGCACAAATAGAACTAACACACACATCCACACATGTAGCCACCACAACAACACCAACACACAGTGAAGACCACTCAAAGGAAGGAATTCTGTGTATGCTGGCCAAGTCAGTGTAGCCAATAGCATCATGGGAGTCGCAGTCACACATATTGCCCCCCCACAACTGTCCCATCAACACCACCCTGAACCATGCTCACATCACAGGGAGTGGAGAAGGACTCACAAGATGGCTGACACTGGCTACTGCTGTGGGGAGCACAAGGCCCTGCTGCCAACTGTGCACCAACAAACAGCAGGACACCACTGACTGACATCCTGAGAGACAACTTACACTCCCTGCAATGCAAGCACGTTCCATGGTGGGATATCCGGCTGGCTGGGTGGGAAGGGGGACTTGCAGCACTGACCATAGTCACCAGCACCTCCCCTCACCCCCCCCCCAACACAAACTCCACAGTACCCACCTGGTAGAATGCAATGCCCTCCATCCTAACACAAGATCCCACAAAGCACCACCACCCTGGGTTATGTTGTGTGAAGCACAGGGACACTCTTGGGACTCTTAGCCAAACAACTGCCAGGACAACACTCCCAGCCATCCTGTCAGCACAGCCAGCCCACCCCACAGGGAAGCAGAGTCAAAAGGAAGGAAGCATGGGCATGCTGGGAAGGGGGTGGAGGCAATAGCATGATGGGAGTCGTAGTCACAGCTCTACATCCCCCACCACATGGCCCAGCAAGCTCACACTCACGCATGCACATCCCACAGAGAGTAGAAAGGCCCATCAAAGATGTCTGACACTGTTGCTGTGTCGTGGGGAGCACAAGGGCATGCTGGGAACTGCACATCAACCAACAGCAGGACACCACTGACTGACATCCTGAGAGACAACTTCCACTCCCTGCAATGCAAGCACGTTCCATGGTGGGATATCCGGCTGGCTGGGTGGGAAGGGGGACTTGCAGCACTGACCATAGTCACCAGCACCTCCCCTCACACCCCCCCCCCAACACAAACTCCACAGTACCCACCTGGTAGAATGCAATGCCCTCCATCCTAACACAAGATCCCACAAAGCACCACCACCCTGGGTTATGTTGTGTGAAGCACAGGGACACTCTTGGGACTCTTAGCCAAACAACTGCCAGGACAACACTCCCAGCCATCCTGTCAGCACAGCCAGCCCACCCCACAGGGAAGCAGAGTCAAAAGGAAGGAAGCATGGGCATGCTGGGAAGGGGGTGGAGGCAATAGCATGATGGGAGTCGTAGTCACAGACATTGCTCAGCCTCACAACTGGCCCATCAACACCACCCTGAACCATGCTCACATCACAGGGAGTGGAGAAGGACTCACAAGATGGCTGACACTGGCTACTGCTGTGGGGAGCACAAGGCCCTGCTGCCAACTGTGCACCAACAAACAGCAGGACACCACTGACTGACATCCTGAGAGACAACTTACACTCCCTGCAATGCAAGCACGTTCCATGGTGGGATATCCGGCTGGCTGGGTGGGAAGGGGGACTTGCAGCACTGACCATAGTCACCAGCACCTCCCCTCACACCCCCCCCCAACACAAACTCCACAGTACCCACCTGGTAGAATGCAATGCCCTCCATCCTAACACAAGATCCCACAAAGCACCACCACCCTGGGTTATGTTGTGTGAAGCACAGGGACACTCTTGGGACTCTTAGCCAAACAACTGCCAGGACAACACTCCCAGCCATCCTGTCAGCACAGCCAGCCCACCCCACAGGGAAGCAGAGTCAAAAGGAAGGAAGCATGGGCATGCTGGGAAGGGGGGTGGAGGCAATAGCATGATGGGAGTCGTAGTCACAGACATTGCTCAGCCTCACAACTGGCCCATCAACACCACCCTGAACCATGCTCACATCACAGGGAGTGGAGAAGGACTCACAAGATGGCTGACACTGGCTACTGCTGCGGGGAGCACAAGGCCCTGCTGCCAACTGTGCACCAACAAACAGCAGGACACCTCTGACTGACATCCTGAGAGACAACTTACACTCCCTGCAATGCAAGCACGTTCCATGGTGGGATAACTGACTGGGTGGGTGGGTGGGTGGGAAGGAGGTCTGGCTGTCAACCAAACACAATCAATGCAGACCATGTTCACACCCCAGAGAATACATAGAAATGCCCAAATAATGCAGGACAATGTGCCACACCAATATCAACCCCTGACTGTGACGACTTAGGACAATACAATGTACAGGCCCGCACCCCGAGGCACAGTCACAACTGTCAGGTGTGTCAACCACTGATGCCTGCAGAAACATGACATACATTGTTTGTGTCTCCCAAAAACAGGTGATGATAGGGACACAGCAGCAGACGCTGAGGAGTCCCAGTCCCAGGCTCAAGAGGATGCCGAGCTCACTGGCGTCGTACAGCCTCTGTCCTCCTCGGACGATGAAGAACAACCTGGCACATCCGGTGCAAGTCAACATGCTGCACCAGCAGGACCACCAGCTGCAGCACCAGCAGGTCCACCAGCTGCACCCCCTGCACCCACCCCTCCAACGACTGTCACCACGAATACCATCCCTGCCGACATGGACAGAATAAGGAACAACACCAGCGCAGTGACCCTGGACCAACCTGGGGCCATGGACACCACCACCACCACCAACCCCCAAGGTGGACCAGGGTTATCTGTGCGTGCAACTGCACACACTGCACATGTCAGCAGGGGTGGTGGGAGGGGTGGGAGACAGAGGTCGCTGCTTGCAGACGTTGCTGGTGTGCATGAAGACCCACAACTGGTACGCATAGCTGATGCGTACCAGTCCAGCACCGGAGAGCTCAGCCAGGTAGTGGGGCTCCTCAGAGACATCAAACAGCAGCAGGCTGCCCATCATGCCCGCTTGGACTCCCACATGTCCCATGTGGAGTCACACATGTCACGTGTGGACTCCCACATGTCACGTGTGGACTCCCACATGACCCGCGTGGAGTCCAAGTGGGATGTACTACATGAGATGACGGCGGTGCACAGGGACATTTTACAATGCCTCCGCCAGATGAACAGCAACCAGTCCACACCTCCCTGTGTGCCAACAACATCTGGTACCGAACAAACTGCAACTGCCACAGGGAGGGAGGAGGACTCTGGCGGAGAGTCCCCTGCACCGCAGCAGCCTGCACTTGAGGGCCCCCCCCAAGAAGAGGGGTCGTCCGAGGAGGGGAAAGTGAGAGGCTGATGGCCAAGCGCAACTCCCAGGAAGCCTGAACCTGTTCTGGATTTTCGCCTTTGTGCACAGACTGTTCACCCTGTTGATGGCAACACTACTCCCACACATTGCATGGGGAGTACAAGTTGGAACAATGTGTCAGACAACTGTGGCCCCGATACTGGGGATCCTGTCTACCTGGACTTTCTATTCATCTAGGAACTTGGGATTGCAAGATTCATGTACAGCACAATCCATCCTATGCACTATTATCACAGATGTATCACAATAAACACAATAATACACCATACTTGCCTCTGTCGTGATTCCAACGTGGGTACTGTTATGGGGATGATGAACAACAAAATTACACTGTGTATGCGAACTGCAACAGCAAGGACAACACAGGCATGTGAGTACAGGCAACGTGACACATATGAGGGAGACACACCACCAGGGCTACACAACACATACACACCTAGGCCATCTGACTCATTGCCTACACTGATGTTGCCAGGGAAGACGGTGCAATGCACAGACACCACACCCATTCCCAGTTGTAGTCAAGTAGCCCACAGGTGCAGTAAGCAAATGGCAGTCAAATGTGTGACCACAGACAACGCACATCACTAAGTGAAGCACAGGTTTATTACACAGTAGCAACATGCCGTAACCACTACAGATGCAAGGTAACCCCACCTGGTAGCGGGCACACAGTCAACAACTGTAGACAGAAGGAAGTCCATGGGTGTGGCGCACATCACCTGTAGGGACACAACAGCTACCAGCCTGGATGTGCAATCACGTTGTCGGTGGACACAGTTGACCAAACGAATCTGAAAGTACCCTGTGAAGGACAGAAATGACACACAGTCAAAAGCAATGGAGTACAGGACAGAACAGCAAAACTCATGCACAATACATGTTACAAGATACCCACCCAGAACCAAGTTAGCATGTCAACACTGTTGGGGAGTACAGCCCACCTGTCACCACACATCGCAACACACATCCAGTCAAGTAGCCCATGGACACACTCCAACAGCACCAGAGCACCACCCACACATCATGCCAACTCACATCATTCACATGACACCTCAGGATACTCACATTCAGCTAAAGAAGTTGGTGATGAGCTGTGTGCGGACATCACCATCACCATCATCATCATCATCGTCACTGGCATCGTGGTCCAGGCCAGGATCCTCCACAGGTGGCGGATGTTGGTCATCGTCATCCTGGATGAGAGGCAACTCCTTCCGCACTGCCAGGTTGTGGAGCATGCAGCAGACGATGATAATCTTGCACACTTTCGCAGGGGCATATGGGAGGGACCCTCCGGTCTTGTCCAGGCAGCGGAAGCGGCTCTTCAGGAGACCAAAGGTCCGCTCAATCACTCTCCTGGTCCGACCATGTGCCTCATTGTAGCGCATCTGGGCAGGTGTCACAGGGTTCCTGAGGGGTGTCAGCAACCACGGCATGTTGGGGTATCCCGAGTCACCTACGGACAGACAAGTGCACATCAGCTGACTTGGAAAAGTGGGCGGAATACTACAGATCAGATCACACACAATGGCACAAAGTCAGTACACACCGACAAGCCAGGCACGCTGGTTCTGCATCTGTGCCATCAACCTGGGGATGCGACTACTCCTCATCACAAAGGCATCGTGTGCTGAACCAGGGAAACGGGCACACACGTGTGTGATGGTCATGTCTGCAAGACACACCACCAGTGCATTGACCGAGTGGTAGTGCTTGCGGTTCCTGTAGGCCTGCTCCTGGGCCTGTGGTGGTACCAAAGCCACATGTGTCCCATCAATGGAGCCAATGACATGCGGCATCCTCCCCAGGGCATAAAAGTCACTCTTCACGTCAGTGAGTCGTCGCAGTCTAGGGAAATAGATGTACCGGTTCAGGAAGAGCAACATTGCCGCCAAGAAATCGCGGAGCACACGGCTGAACATGGTCTGTGACATCCCACCAGCAGACGCCACAGTATGTTGGAAGGTACCGGTGGCAAAGAAGTGTAGGGCTGCCATCACCTTCACCTTGGGGGTCAGCGCTGTAGGATACGGCCGGCCAGGCTGCAAATGTGGGGACAACTGCACTGCCAAATCCTCAATCAGCTGCCTGGTGAAGCGGTACCGTCGGATGCTGTCCCGTTCCACCATCGTTGCCAGGTCTGGGAATGGCCGATGGACAGCAGGAGCCCTGCAGTGCAGAGGAGAAGTAAGCAAGATCGTCAGTCACCCCACATATGCGGCATTGAACACACTCAAGATCCCAACATACATCATCATGAGGCACAACTACATGAAGTGTGCAGTACCGGAACGACATGTATGGTACATACATGGCCAACATCTGTCAACACGGTCCTACAGGTGGCATCAATTTGTCCCAGGTTGGCCCATTGGATATCATGATGCTGTGTCACAGTCACCCCCCAGTGACATGTGAGGACAGATGTGCCCCAGGCACCACAGCTCAACGACAGGCACATTCCCAGGGACCCTGTAATGCCACATGGACACTGGCATCACCTGGAGTATCATGTGTACACCACAACAAAACAAACATGACCCCCACAGGTAGTGGCCACACTTGCCATGGCAGGAGAGCCATGGACGTCTGTGACACACACGCACAACATCAGAGTCCATGCACACACAACGTGGATGTGGAGACTGTCTCCCATTGTGCACATGAAATCAGAGACATTGTAAACACTACATGCACAAAGACTGTGGAGGGCCATCACTATTGTGCCACTGGGACACCCTGGCTCAAACATACCGTCCCACATGGGACTCACGGGGTATGTGACATGACATACACAAACACCACTGTGAAATGTGACCATGGCACATGCACAGATATGAACAGTTGCACATCACAGTGGTCACGTACACGTAACACCCAGGATCCTGTCCCCATTAACACGTGCACAGCCTGGGGGTGGCTGCCCACAGGTGACACCCACAGGACAACATGTACACCAACATACACACAATAGGAAATGCAGCCTTACATGCCTTATGATAAGGTTTGGACAGGCTGTCGTGATGTAGGTGTGCCCCTCACTCCCTGGGAGCTATCTGTGGCTGGCATATGTCCATCTGAGACAGGCATGCTGACATATGCCAGTCACATGTACAGTGATGCGTTGAACAGCAATGGACCGATCGGTGCCTCCGGCCGGCCCATTGCTTTCAATGTGTGCGGGTACGCGTTGTACCCCTGTGCGCGTTGTACTGCAATGGACCGATCGGTGCCTCCGGCCGGCCCATTGCATTCAATGTGTGCGGGTACGCGTTGTACCCCTGTGCGCGTTGTACTGCAATGGACCGATCGGTGCCTCCGGCCGGCCCATTGCATTCAATGTGTGCGGGTACGCGTTGTACCCCTGTGCGCGTTGTACTGCAATGGACCGATCGGTGCCTCCGGCCGGCCCATTGCATTCAATGTGTGCGGGTACGCGTTGTACCCCTGTGCGCGTTGTACTGCAATGGACCGATCGGTGCCTCCGGCCGGCCCATTGCTTTCAATGTGTGCGGGTACGCGTTGTACCCCTGTGCGCGTTGTACTGCAATGGACCGATCGGTGCCTCCGGCCGGCCCATTGCATTCAATGTGTGCGGGTACGCGTTGTACCCCTGTGCGCGTTGTACTGCAATGGACCGATCGGTGCCTCCGGCCGGCCCATTGCATTCAATGTGTGCGGGTACGCGTTGTACCCCTGTGCGCGTTGTACTGCAATGGACCGATCGGTGCCTCCGGCCGGCCCATTGCATTCAATGTGTGCGGGTACGCGTTGTACCCCTGTGCGCGTTGTACTGCAATGGACCGATCGGTGCCTCCGGCCGGCCCATTGCTTTCAATGTGTGCGGGTACGCGTTGTACCCCTGTGCGCGTTGTACTGCAATGGACCGATCGGTGCCTCCGGCCGGCCCATTGCATTCAATGTGTGCGGGTACGCGTTGTACCCCTGTGCGCGTTGTACCTCAATGGACCGATCGGTGCGCACCCATTGACAATGGGCTTGCCTGGCAACGGACGCGTTTTCGAATATTCGAACGAGTCGGTTGCTGGAAAATCAGTTGGTCACCCACAACAATGTTGCAAAATCATGTATGTCATGAAGTTGAAATTTTGAAGGATGCTGTGGGCGTGTTTTGGTGCTGCTATTCCATGGATTGGCCAGATTCAGAAGATGCAAACGACTTGGACCTATCACTTTGGACACAAGGGACAGTATCTGCCTCTCCAGCACATATATATTGCTGCATGTTCCCCTGAGAGCCCACTTGCCTGCACTACATGCTCCAGGACGACATCTGCCACTGCACTGCTGCTGTCTCTGCCCCTCTGGACCCTGCAATGGCACGTACTGTGGAGAGAGCCCCAGCCTTCAGCCTTGAAGAGAACCAGGCCCTGCTGGACAGCCTACTTCCACAGTACAGCAAGCTGTATGGGACACCAGGGGAGCAGGTGAGTGTTCTGTGCACTGCCTTTCTGAATGTGCATTTTGTCTGACTAGCAAGGCTGAGAGTCAGCACACCACTGGCTAGCAGGCTCACTGAGTAGTTGTCACCCCCCATAGTGTGTAGTGACTTGCACTGGACAGGTATGGTGCAGTGACAGTGCTTCTGAACAGGGTTTTACTCCCCATGCTATGATACCATGTAGTGACTTCTGGAAAACTGTCCATGGGCAGCCGTGCACTGCCTGGGTACACCATGTGCCCCTGTGATTGCGACATGTATATGCAACTGTGTCATGCACGGATATGTTGCATGTGTAGTAATGGCCTTATCACTTTGTCATCCTGACAGGCTTCTGCCCATCGGAAGCATGAGATATGGAAGGACATCGTCCGGGCTGTCCGGTCCGTGGGGGTCTACAAGCGCCGGATCCGCAACTGCCAAAAGAGGTGGCAGGACCTTCGGGGCTGGACCCGGAGGATTGCACGGGTCCAGCTGAAGCTGTCGCCTCCTCGCAGGAGGGGCGGAACACGGACCCTGACCCCCCACATGCTCAGGATCCTGGCGGTGGTCTTTCCAGACCTGGATGGGCAGCTGAAGGCCAGAGAGCAGCAAGGAGGGGGTGAGTCAAAGACTGCACTGTGTACTCTGTCTAACATGTTATGTGCCCTCCTCGGGCCAGGTTGAACTGCCACAGTACAGCAGTCATGTTGTCCAGGAGCCATGTCCCTCTATTGTGCACTGCCCACTCCTCATCTGATACCCAGGTGTGGCCCTTACATGCAGGGAATTCTGTCACTTAGGACTGTGTCCTTGCAGTTTGCTTGACTCAAGGTGGGAGACAGCATCTGTTTCCCTGACTCTGTGGTGGGCATCATGGGTGGGTCCATTGCTTACACAATGCCTGTATTCTGACATGTATTCAGCGTGTTACTTTGATCTGTGGTCCAATTGCTGAGCTGATCCACCACATGTGGCTGGGGTACCTGGCACACACCCATGCTGCGGGTGGGAACAATGTTTGGGCCCCAGGAGTATGTATATGACGTGTGTCACACATACTTAGCCAGCTGCCTACAGTCCAGGGCTCATCCCTCATTCATGTGGGGCTGGACAGTCATGCCTACTCCAGGCCATACAATACACTCTGTACTCCCACTCCCGTGTATCAGAGGACACATTGTGCACAGTGTTTTGACCCCTCAGGTGTCTGCCTCTGTGTCAGTGTGCTGTGGATTAGTCGCCAGGACTGCTGTGGAGTTTCTTGGTAGGGGCTCAGCATGCCACTGGAGATGTGACCATAGGAGACGATACTTGTGTGACACATAGGTGTCTGATCAGCTGCCCATGCAGACTGGGGCATGTAAATGTGAAGTTCAGGCAGCTGTTCCCCATGCACAGCAGAGTGTGAGGGGCTCAGGTTCAGAGGGTAGTGTCACAGGTCTCCCATATGTCCAATAGGTATGACCTGGACAGATGAGGGTTAAGAGGATGTGTTGTGGGGGGATGTACATGTGCACTTGTGCAGCTCCAGGACTTGCATTCCCCATGACCTACTATTGTGACACAGTGCAGAGTGTTGTTGTCTGGCTGCAAAGTCATACATCACTGAGACAGTGATGTATGACTTTGCAGTCATGCCTCCGCCATGGCATGTGTCTACTGATTGGTGATCCTGCAGGGGAGTGACATGTGCTACATGCACACCATAGTGGCGCTGGCTATCAGGACATGGGTGCATCATGGTGTCTGTCGCTGGAATGCATCACATGCATTTCCTATTTGACTCTGGGCATCCCTTACATCCGTAAACCTGTACTGACTCAGTGGCAAGAGCTGTGATGTGTCCACACCGTGTCCTCTGCACTGTCCAACTACTGTGTACTTGGTGCATGTGTCAACACTGGGGTGTTGCAATCCAACAGACACCAGACAGATGGGTGCAAGGCCATGTGGGATGTGAGTGCCATGCTTGGCATCAGACTGACAATTGACTTCTCCTGTTCAATTAGGGCACTTTTAGCAATGTACAACTAATGATGCCAGGGCTTGCTCTGTAATGTGCTGTGCTCACAGTGGTGTGTGCGTTTGGTGCAGGTGACTGATGTCTGTCTGTTTCCCCATTGTTTGCAGATACATCCACGGCCACGGAAGGGGACAGCTCCACGGACCAGGAGGAGCCGGAGAGCCAGACTGGGTCAGCAGCCGAGGAGTGGTCGGAGGGACCCAGTGGCACGGAGGGCGAGGGGAGCCACACCGAGGAGTCCTCAGCAGCATCCACCTCAGCTGAGGACCAGAGCAACTCGGAGGATGACTCCCTTGTGGAGGCGGGTGTCAGCAGCCACCACACCCCAGCTAGTGTTGCTGTCCCCGCCACCACCAGCACCACCACCGCCCTCCCATCGGCTCCCATTCCCCAGGTCCGTGGAGGCTCCCATGTCCGGGAGCGTGTCTCCTTTGGGCCAGGCACCGCACCCCCTGCCCCTGTGTCCCCTGCTGCCCTGAGTGAGGAGTCTGTGTACCTCCTTCGCCAGCTCCATGTAGGGCAGACAGCCATGCTGAGTGTCCTCCATGCGCACACCGCGCTGTTGACTCAGCTGGTGTCGTTCATGGAGGGCATCTCATCGGGCATGTCTGACCTACAGAGGGGCAATAGGTCCATGGACTCCTCCCTGACGGCAGCAGTGTCCCTCCTCAAACGGTCCCTCACCCCTCCTGCCTCTGCTCCATCCACACTCCCCAGCACCTTACCCATCCCAGGCACACACACACTGGCACAGGCACACACCAGCACACACACATCCAGCACACTGACACACACGCCAATGACAAAACGCACACGCACGCACATTCAGGGGACTGAAGCCAGACTCACAGGGGATGGGGCCCTGGAACACACACACGCATCCACATGCACTGCGCAGTCCTCAGTTCCCTCTCCCTCCAAAGCACCCTCCCTTGCCTCACCTGCAACCCCAAAGTCACAGCAGCTCTTCCTCTGTGACCTCGGCCTCTTCCCCACCGATGAAGCTGCTCCAGCATCCCGGGGGAAGAGGAAGCCCACCCACACGGAGCAGAGTGCCCCTCGCCCCCGGACACCCTCCCCCAGGCGCAGACGGACTGAGGCCCCCACCCGCAAGTCCCCCGGAGTGCTAAGAGCAAGACCCCGCCACCACCCTGCAGCTCAGGCACAAGGTCTCCGTCCTCCATCCCTCAGGCCCCCACTGCACAGGTGCCCCCACCACACCCTGCCCCAGGTTCCCCCACCCACAGATATACCATCCCCAAGATGCTCCGGCCTTCTCCCCCTGCCACTTGCTCTCCCAGCACCACACCCCCCGCTGCGCTTGTCTGTGCCACTGATGTGGTGAGGGTGTCCCCCCCTCTGTCCAACCCACCTTGCCTGTTCCCCATTCTCCTCCCCTGGAGGTAGGCACTGCAGTGGAGTCCACTACCGCCCTGTCTGACTTGGGCACTGCAGTGGCGGACCTGTCCACCCCATCTGCAGGGTCCACTGCAGTTGTGCCGGCACCCACGACATCTGTGTCATGCCCCCCAGTTGTGCCGGCACACACCATGTCAGACACCTCCACTGCAGTTGTCAGTGGCTCTCCTGCACCCACCACCCCTTCCCTGACTCCCCCTGGTGAGCCCTGATCCTGTCCCTGCGGTGCCTGGCCTGCCCCCGGTTGCCCCTCCTAGTGGATTGTCCCTGGTATTGTGCAGGCATGCGTAGGGTGACATCTGCCAGTGTCACCCTGTTTGAACTTTGACAATGGACTGGCCATTGGCCTTTGCTCTTTTTTCAGGACTTCGTTTGGCCTCAACACATATGCTGAATAAAGCAACTTTCTTTTCTCTAGTGCTCATGCTTCAGATGTACATGTTGTTGGTGCAGCTAACCATGCCCTTGCTGCAGTGATGGTGATATCTGGTCTCATGATTATGAAGTGTTACTGTGCAGGAACCCATGTGGTCCAGGGGGAATGTGTCCTATCATGTGGTGTATCCATGTCATCAATAGCAGCATCTGAGGGTGTCATGTGTTCAGTATTTGGCAATGGGTTTCCTACTTACATTGGCAATTTCATATCTGTGGCTTCCACCCCTGCACATCTGTTGTGCCTGCCATCGTTGCATTTGTCTACTTCCCTGACCGTGTTGCCATCTCCAGTGGACATGCAGGTTTGGGCATCAATGGGGAGGGACTCATCCGTGTAGTCAGTGCAACATTGCTATACAAGTGTGTTGGATCTGTGCTGATGATTCCGTTGGCACATCCATGACCAGGCTGATGTGATGGGAGCCCTCATTTGGTGCTAATTGTTGATTGTGTGACCAAGTGCTCAGCTGACATGATGGGGCCCTACTGAGGCAACATATGGCACAGCTTTCCTCACACAGGAGTGGAGTCCCCTCATGGCAGTGTGTACACGTGTGACATTGCCTGCACCCAAGGTGTGTGTTGTATGTGCATGTCTGTGTGTTCACTTCCATTCATCTGCGCATGCTGTGATCCCTAGTGTTGTACCTGTTTGTGATGCTTGCTGACTTGAGCTATGTTCCCCCAAAGTCTTCTCCCTGTGTTCTCTGTGATGTGGGTGCATGGCACATTACTGGTCATCAGGGTGTCACCCATAGGTGTGTTTGCTGTCAGGGCTGAGTTTGTGTGCAGACGCAGATGGGTCACAGTCAGGTTTCCCCTTGGCACTTGTTGTTTGCCCCTGTCATGTGATTTCCAGTTTGTGTTATCTTTCAGTGATTGTGACATGTTGTGTGTGTGACTGCTGCCACTCCTCAGGGTCAGAGCTGCAATGTTGGAAGTTGTCTATGTGTGTTCGTTGTGGGTGACCTTGGCTTCTTCATTGGTGTGTGACTGTGGCTGGGATCCCATTGGTCGGTGTGGTATTGCCGTCATGTCCATGTACAGCGTAGTGTGCAGTGTGTCAGACATTCAGGAGTCTTGTTGAGTGGCCATGTGTGATGTGTTTCTACACCTTGGTTCCCACCCACCACCCTGGAATAGTCATGGGTGCATGTGCAATGTCACCAGTGCATGTGTACTTCACTGCTGCACATTGTTGGAGGTCGAGGGGTGTGGTGTTGAGTGTGTGCAGATGAGAGTTGTTGCCCGGCTAGGCCCCTGCCTCCATGTTGGCCTTGGCTTACTGGCCATGCTGATTGATTTGTGCTTGTGTAGGTGTGATGGTAGTTTGTTGCTCAGGACACCTGACTGTGGTTCATAGTGTGAACGACATTTAGCTTTGTCATCACAGTGGTATTTTTATTCAGCCCAGGGTCACCACATTGTGGGGGCCCTGGGGGTGGTGCTGTGGTGTGTCTGTGACTTGCTGTGTCAGTTGTTGTTCCTACGTGCCTGTGTGACATGTGTGTTTTGTGCTCCCTCTCACCTGACAATGCCTGCTTGCCCACATAGGGGATTTGGATCCATGAGTTACCTTAGTGTGGCAGTGTATGCACATCTGTATGATTGGTATTCAGCTCTCCTCATGTGTTGTGTGGTTGCCTGGGGACACTGGCACCCCCACCCCTCACCTGCTGTGTATGATGACAGTGTTGGTCTGCCTGTTTGTGTTTGTGCATCTGCACCACTGCATTGGCATATCTTGGGTGTGCCATTGGCTGTATGTTGTTTGGTGTGTTTCCCCTGCTGTCCCTGGGACTCCTAGGTCATCGGTCAGCACAGTGATCATGGTTTGTGTGTCCCATTGCTGCCATGGTATGGTATCTGTTCACCTCACATCTGCTGTCTCCACAGGGTATCTGCATTTGTGTGCCCATTGGTGCAAATATGTGGTTCTGCATTCTGATGGTCACTTCTGTCATTGTGTCATTGATGACTGTTGACGGTCTCAGCCCCCATGGGTGTTGT
Organism: Calotriton arnoldi; assembly: GCA_963921515.1. Taxonomy (NCBI): domain Eukaryota; kingdom Metazoa; phylum Chordata; class Amphibia; order Caudata; family Salamandridae; genus Calotriton; species Calotriton arnoldi. The sequence continues at coordinate 14,846 of CAWUFW010016886.1, forward strand.
TTGTCTGCACATGGCCAAAGGAATGTTTCATTTGCACTGCAGTATTTGGCTCCCCCAATTTATGTTGCAATGGGACACATACACTACTTTGCCACAGATGAGTTTTTGGTTCTGTGAGCAGGAATGATCCATGCAGTTTGGCAGTTGCAGCTCTTTCTTTGTCAACAATTACCTTTTGGTCACTGTGATGATGAGGGTGTAGACCCCATTGCCACAATGGTCAAAATGTGCTTCAGCTATGGACCCCACACTTGCCTTTTGGTCACTGTGATGATGGGGGTTTGGACCCCATTGCCACAATGGTCAAAATGTGCTTCAGCTATGGACCCCACACTTGCCTTTTGGTCACTGTGATGATGGGGGTTTGGACCCCATTGCCACAATGGTCAAAATGTGCTTCAGCTATGGACCCCACACTTACCTTTTGGTCACTGTGATGATGGGGGTTTAGGCCCCATTGCCACAATGGTCATGGGCTGCTTGCATTGTGGGTGCCACACACATATATGTGTGGCACATGTGCTAGGGGGTCACATTGTATGTTGAAAGTCATGTTCGGTGTTGTAGGCATTTGACACAGCCTACACACGCTTGTCATGGTGGTGGGGGGATGTCTTAATCTTGCATTCCCTAGGTTGTGGTGTGCTTGTTGTGTCATGCATTGTCCATCCTATGAGTGGGGGTGGTAGTAGTGGTAGGCATCCAGCCCCCCTGGCTAAGGGTGGTAGTAGTGGTAGGCATCCAGCCCCCCTGGCTAAGGGTGGTAGTAGTGGTGGGCATCCTGCCCCCTGGCTAAGGGTGGTAGTAGTGGTAGGCATCCTGCCCCCTGGCTAAGGGTGGTAGTAGTGGTAGGCATCCTGCCACCCTGGCTAAGGGTGGTAGTAGTGGTAGGCATCCTGCCACCCCTGGGTGAGGGTGGTAGTAGTGGTAGGCATCCAGCCCCCCTGGGTGAGGGTGGTAGTAGTGGTGGGCATCCTGCCCCCTGGCTAAGGGTGGTAGTAGTGGTAGGCATCCAGCCCCCCTGGCTAAGGGTGGTAGTAGTGGTAGGCATCCAGCCGCCCCTGGCTAAGGGTGGTAGTAGTGGTAGGCATCCAGCCCCCCTGGCTAAGGGTGGTAGTAGTGGTGGGCATCCTGCCCCCTGGCTAAGGGTGGTAGTAGTGGTAGGCATCCTGCCCCCTGGCTAAGGGTGGTAGTAGTGGTAGGCATCCTGCCACCCTGGCTAAGGGTGGTAGTAGTGGTAGGCATCCTGCCACCCCTGGGTGAGGGTGGTAGTAGTGGTAGGCATCCAGCCCCCCTGGGTGAGGGTGGTAGTAGTGGTGGGCATCCTGCCCCCTGGCTAAGGGTGGTAGTAGTGGTAGGCATCCAGCCCCCCTGGCTAAGGGTGGTAGTAGTGGTGGGCATCCTGCCCCCTGGCTAAGGGTGGTAGTAGTGGTAGGCATCCTGCCCCCCTGGCTAAGGGTGGTAGTAGTGGTAGGCATCCTGCCACCCTGGCTAAGGGTGGTAGTAGTGGTAGGCATCCTGCCACCCCTGGGTGAGGGTGGTAGTAGTGGTAGGCATCCTGCCCCCTGGCTAAGGGTGGTAGTAGTGGTAGGCATCCAGCCCCCCTGGGTGAGGGTGGTAGTAGTGGTAGGCATCCTGCCCCCTGGCTAAGGGTGGTAGTAGTGGTAGGCATCCTGCCACCCTGGCTAAGGGTGGTAGTAGTGGTAGGCATCCAGCCCCCCTGGCTAAGGGTGGTAGTAGTGGTGGGCATCCTGCCCCCTGGCTAAGGGTGGTAGTAGTGGTAGGCATCCTGCCCCCTGGCTAAGGGTGGTAGTAGTGGTAGGCATCCTGCCACCCTGGCTAAGGGTGGTAGTAGTGGTAGGCATCCTGCCACCCTGGCTAAGGGTGGTAGTAGTGGTAGGCATCCTGCCACCCTGGCTAAGGGTGGTAGTAGTGGTAGGCATCCTGCCCCCCGTGGGTGAGGGTGGTAGTAGTGGTGGGCATCCTGCCCCCTGGCTAAGGGTGGTAGTAGTGGTAGGCATCCAGCCCCCCTGGGTTGGGGTGGTAGTAGTGGTAGGCATCCTGCCCCCTGGCTAAGGGTGGTAGTAGTGGTAGGCATCCTGCCCCCTGGCTAAGGGTGGTAGTAGTGGTAGGCATCCTGCCACCCTGGCTAAGGGTGGTAGTAGTGGTAGGCATCCTGCCCCCTGGCTAAGGGTGGTAGTAGTGGTAGGCATCCTGCCCCCCTGGGTGAGGGTGGTAGTAGTTGTGGGCATCCTGCCCCCTGGCTAAGGGTGGTAGTAGTGGTAGGCATCCAGCCCCCTGGGTTGGGGTGGTAGTAGTGGTAGGCATCCAGCCCCCCTGGCTAAGGGTGGTAGTAGTGGTAGGCATCCTGCCCCCCTGGGTGAGGGTGATAGTAGTGGTAGGCATCCAGCCCCCCTGGCTAAGGGTGGTAGTAGTGGTAGGCATCCTGCCCCCCTGGGTGAGGGTGGTAGTAGTGGTAGGCATCCTGCCCCCCTGGGTGAGGGTGGTAGTAGTGGTAGGCATCCAGCCCCCCTGGGTGAGGGTGGTAGTAGTGGTGGGCATCCTGCCCCCTGGCTAAGGGTGGTAGTAGTGGTAGGCATCCAGCCCCCCTGGCTAAGGGTGGTAGTAGTGGTAGGCATCCAGCCGCCCCTGGGTTGGGGTGGTAGTAGTGGTAGGCATCCTGCCCCCCTGGCTAAGGGTGGTAGTAGTGGTAGGCATCCTGCCACCCTGGCTAAGGGTGGTAGTAGTGGTAGGCATCCTGCCCCCCTGGGTGAGGGTGGTAGTAGTTGTGGGCATCCTGCCCCCCTGGCTAAGGGTGGTAGTAGTGGTAGGCATCCTGCCACCCTGGCTAAGGGTGGTAGTAGTGGTAGGCATCCTGCCCCCCTGGGTGAGGGTGGTAGTAGTTGTGGGCATCCTGCCCCCTGGCTAAGGGTGGTAGTAGTGGTAGGCATCCAGCCCCCCTGGGTGAGGGTGGTAGTAGTGGTAGGCATCCTGCCACCCCTGGGTGAGGGTGGTAGTAGTGGTAGGCATCCAGCCCCCCTGGGTGAGGGTGGTAGTAGTGGTGGGCATCCTGCCCCCCTGGCTAAGGGTGGTAGTAGTGGTAGGCATCCAGCCCCCCTGGCTAAGGGTGGTAGTAGTGGTGGGCATCCTGCCCCCTGGCTAAGGGTGGTAGTAGTGGTAGGCATCCTGCCCCCTGGCTAAGGGTGGTAGTAGTGGTAGGCATCCTGCCACCCTGGCTAAGGGTGGTAGTAGTGGTAGGCATCCTGCCCCCCTGGGTGAGGGTGGTAGTAGTGGTAGGCATCCTGCCCCCCTGGTTGAGGGTGGTTGGCATCCAGCCCCCCTGGGTTGGGGTGGTGGCGCGCATTCAGGCCCCTGTGTGCATATGTGGCATTGGTGATGGGCATCCCGCCCCTATGGTGCTGCTGTTGCAAGTATATTCAGATTCCCAGTGTATGTGTGTGATGTGTCGTGTACGTGTTGTATGTGTTTTGTGGTTGGTGTCTGACTTACCTTCTGCGCCGTACGCGTCCGTGCCTGTTCCGGTAGTAGATGTAGAATATTGGTATGATCGGGACGAAGGGATTCATGGTTGGTTCGTGTCGTTCGTCCTTCTCGTTGCTTCGCGTCGTCCTCGTCGCTTGGCTTCGTCCTCGTCGCTTCGCTTCGTCCTCGTCGCTTCGCGTCGTCCTCGTCTGTGCTGTGTTCGTCTCGTAGCCGTGGATCGTGTTGTGGCGCGATTCGGAGCTTATGTGCGCCTCTCCCGGATGCTTTGACGTGCCGTGCGTAGCGACGGGTTCGGCGCGTACGGAAAGCGCATCGTACTTGTCCGGCCGGACGGGGCTGCATTTTCCCTTCCGTGCGACTCGATTCGGCGTTTCCGGATTCGCCTCGGTCGGAGAACAGGACCTGGTTTGGGTGAGTACGGCTCGGCCGGAATTTTTGCTGTTGTGCGCATCGTACTTGCTCGTTCGGTGTGCTGTACGGATCGGTCGGGAAACTGGCTTTCGCATGGCTTTTTTCCCGACCGAATGGTATTGGGTGCGCCTCCGACCGAGATCGGAATCGGCCCCTTAGTCCAGCAACAGTTTTTCAAATAACTAAAACATGGTGGTTGCTCCCTGGGAGAGCAGGGCTCTAAACTCTGTAACATCTTGGAACGTGCTAAGGGCAACATAAAACTACCACCACCTCAAGAAACATATTAAAATGGACATTTCAGGTAGTTGACAAGTACGCTAACTCATGGCAGCTTCTAAAGAATTTTGGATTGAGGATGCCCAGCAATCGACTGAGGGGGGGGCAGAATATTCTGTTCCGCCCAGGGAATTGGTGGAATTTGGCAACTCAGCGTTACAATTATAACGCTGAGTTCCAGCCAAATTTTATCAATCACCACGTGGCGGAATTTGTTCTCACGCGAGGCTCCAGAATGGTAATGGCAAGTGCAAGTGAGATCTGGCGTCCCCTAGCACAATTTCTTGTCGCTAGGAGGATATCCGGCAAGATTTTTCCAACACAGGCCTTCTTGAGCATTCGGTGTCAGAAGGCTGCTGCTCTAATAGACAATCTACTTGTACGGCTGCAATATCAAATTAAGTAGCTGCGCCCTCTGGTGTACCACGTGGTGCCGTTCGTGCTCATTTTTTCAGCATGGAATATGCTACTCTCACAGGCAGGACAGGAAACATGTGTTGCGAAAATGAGTAACTGTCCGTCTGGTGTTAATATGAATGTAGGACTGGTTTAATTTCAGGCTGGCACACATGAGCTATTGATGTTTTTCTTGTGATTATTGATTTGTTGTTATTATTTGTTTGCAAAAACGTTCCATATATTATTATTTTTTCTCCCAAATTTTTTTTTTGCACTATGTAAATGTTGTATATAGTTCTATTTCAAACGTTTTTGAATTGTGCGATTTACTAATGTGGTGTTTCTTTGAAAAGACATGCTCTATTGATTTATGAATGTCTTTGTTGAAATATCAAAAATAAGCAAAATAAAGCTTGAAAACTTTGGAATTAATGGTCTAAGGTTTATCACAACTCTAATCAAATTAACCCCCCCAGACATCCTGTTTGCTTATTTCAATATTGAGGTGGTCCAGTCTGGGGAGTTATGGACCCAAGCCTTGCTTGATCACACTATTTCTGACTGTTGGCGAGACTCCAAGGTAGCTCGCAGAGTTTTTATGTAACTCGGCAGAATTTCTCTGAGTCAAATCCCTTGAGTTCCCCTACCCCCACATTTGACTAGATCAAACCTTTGATCCTTATTTTGTATGTGATTCTCTGCAACTGTTGAGTACTCAGCAGAGAATGCAGAGCAATGTGCTGTTCTGTACAAACCCCTTAAACAAATGAATACATTTAAAGGTGTCTTCCCCTGGGGAATTTGTGGTTGTTCAAATGTTCTACTATAGAGTTTGAGCTGAGGTTCAGAAAAACCTGCATATATTGCCTGCTTTCAAAAGTGTTGTACTTAAATCGAAGACCTTACAAATGTGCTTGGTAAAGCTTATTGCTTTGTCTAGGTTATGTTCTTGCAGTGCATTGTTTTAGAGATTCTTGTTTAAAGGGATATGCTACTTTCCTGGAATTTTTGAATTATTACATCCCTCTTGTAAAGCTAAGTTGTTAGCTGAGGAGCCACCTCAGGATTAGGGGTTTGCTTCTTGCTGAGAGAGATTTCAGGGCACCAGCTCTTATTTTTAGGTCTCACCTGTGACAGCGCATGAGCACTCACTTTCAAGAGATATTGTTTACAACAAGGGGCTTGCAGCTTGCCCATTGCTTAACATTTGTTGACTTCATTGTTGCTCTTATTTGCTGACTTTTAATTGGCCAGCGCTTGCTGGCTTTACTTCCTCTTCTTTCAGATGGAGAATGGACCAAGCACTGATTACTTCAGCGTGATTGCTGCCCTTCCGCTGATGGCTCTGTGATTGAGGCACTACTCTTATTTTTTTTCTTCCCTGTACTTGTTGAACCTCTTTTTATTTTTAGCTATGCTTTACTTTGCCATATGCACTTCAAAGAAGCCCTTTTCTTCTTTGAAATGTATGCTTATTGTGACAACAGATGTTATCTGCCTTTATTGTGACAGCAGGTGTTATCCCCTTCCAAGACATAGATAAGGGTGCAATTGCTTTCTTTATGTGATGGGTTATTTTGCCAAATTTCATTTTTTTTTCTTTTTCACACATGCAGATATTAACTGATCTGCTCAGAATCACAGGGGTGTTGTACCTAAACCTAACAAGTATTGGCGTAGCCAATAGGTCTCACCTTTAAGAATATTGGCTCTGCCATTGCTTTTTGTTCATGCTCTACAGCATGGGCATTGCCGACTTTGGCAATGATCTTCAGCCACCCTGTATAGCAGCATAGCTGCTCTGCAGCATGACAAAAAATAATATTTTAAAAAAGGACTATGATGCATCCAGCGCTAATGCACTCTAAAAAAGCAAATTAGCCCTGGATACGTCATAGTACTTTTTTAAAATTTGTTTTAGCCACACCTCAAAGCATAGCTTCAAAACATTGCCAAAGCCCATTGCTCTCATAGGCAAAACCTATTTGCTTTTCCAATGCTTGTTATTTAAGGTGCAGGTGGGGGAGGGATGAAGAGAAAAATAGGTGTAAGGAAGAAGGTGAACTGATTTAGGATTTATAGAAAGTAGTAAATTGTCTGGGTAACATATATAGGGGCTTACCTTGGAATCTGGGAATCAGCAGCGTGGCTGTCACTGACCATGGCCGTGACTCAGCCAGGCACAGACAGGCTTGCCTTTGATCAGCTTTCTGCATTCCAGCGGCATGCCTGCTGTGCACGTCTGCTGCGTGTCTTAATATCGCCCCTGCACATGGGTGAATTGAGGCAGGTGGACAGGGACAGCCGCACCTAGGAAAGAAACTAAAGAAAGCTTTGGAAAACTGGAACTCAACCACTCCAGGTGCAGGGTGATTTGGCATTCCCTCCCTCCTACTAGGAGACCGAAAAAAATTAAAACAAGAGATTAAATATTAAATCATAAACTAACTACAACAAGGATATAACTCGAGCATGTGACACTTTAAAAACTAACAAAATTAACTAACATGTAGCAGGGCTTGAAGCTGATGAGGGTTGGTCACTTGCAGGTATAACGTTGCTGCCATCATGATGACCAAATCACCTCCATCACCTAGATAGCAATTTCGAAAGGTTCTTGTGGTTGGACATTTTTCACTCTGTAGAACAGAGTTGACTGATTCCATGCATTCTTGGTCTTGTGCATGATGTGAATCCTGAGCTGACGATGGTGTCAATGTAGAAGAGAAGGGATTTGGCACTGTTGGCAAGTTGTGGAGTGAAGCCCTGCAGATTAATTTATCGAGCCATTGTTGTGCCACACTGTATGTTACTCTTTACGATGACCCCCAAACCTCATCTGGGTAGTTTTAGTTTGGGCTAGGCCTTTGACATCCTGGCTTGCATGATTACAAGGCAGTACTTGATTTCATGTTGTTTTATTCACTAGACATGATACTAAGGTAGAGCTGGGTATAATGTGTCAGATTTGAGGGATGAACATTGCACATCTTTGATGGCAGTCTCAAACTTCACCCTAGGTATAACTTGGAAAGGTTTGATCGAACCTCTTCCCAAGAATATGTACACAAGTAGTTTAGGATGCAAAATGAAAGATTTGGACTGCACTTCACTAGAACTCACACTGGGTTGTTACAGCCACGGATTCGCAGATGGTTACATTTCGGAGGTTAACACAGAAAGCTTAGTACTGTCATACACACCAACACATTGACTATTTTCTAAACACCATCCTCTACAAAATATAAGATAGATCAAGACGTGCTGACTCTAAATCTTACTTGCCTCTACAGGACAATGGCAATGACGAGCCTAAGGGTGACCAGGATACAACCATCAAACATGGAAGTAGAACATCAAGCACAGTGAAACTCTAACTAACACAAGAGAAACTGAAGGGAAAACATAAAAAATGTGAGCAAGCCAAGCCAAGTGCAAACTAATGCAACAAGCGGGTGTCGCTTTACTTCACTTACAACATGCGAAAGTTAATAGGCAAGGTGTTGTCGGGTAACTCTGCCTTATTAGCCCCAGTACTTCCTGCACTACCTCTCATCTGACCTGAGTTGATCAAGGCTCCACCCATCGCTGTGCTCTTGGGTTTATCATGGAGCTGAATTGTACGTCTTTCTTAATAGTTTTCTATTTTTTAAGGTGGGAAGGATCCAGCCCAGGCTTCTTCAGGCATGGAGGGTCTATCCAGTTTTGAGAGCCTCCAAAAAGGTAGAAGGCCTTTTAAAGGAACACATTGACTAATTACTGTTGGCATCTGAGGGCTTCTCCAGATGCTTCTTTATGACATGGGAGGCGTTCAAGTAAATTTGCATATAATACGGCCCTTGTGAATTGGAGTGGGAGTAACCAGGTCTTCTACTTTAAGGGCAAACCATTTGAGTGTGTTGCATTGTGGAATAATAGTATGAATGCCTAGCACGGGTACACTGTCAGTGTATTGTCGATCGTGTCTATCATGACATTTAGGAATTTGCTTATGGCTGAGCACTTCTTGGAGTTTGGTAGTACGCTTCCTTGACCTTTATCATGGATCTTGTGATTGAGAGGTGTTGTTTCAATTAGGTCAGCTTGTCTTCTTGTCTTACAACTTTGTGTGCATCCACTTCATTTCCTAGTGCGTGGTGCTACAGATGCTGTTGATGATCTTCTTGTTTTAGCAGGGTGTGTATGGGTTGTTTTTCATAGACTGGGGATTTCCCAGGAAATGAGCAGTTGTCCTCATGCAGAGGAAGTTGTTGAAGTGATGTAGAAGGGTCTTAAGTTTGATGCTGGGCTCAGATGAGGGTGAAAATGCATAATGTCACATTTATGAAGTTCCTGAATGATCTGCTCTTTGTCTTTATTGACACAGTTAGTACACAGTTAGTTGTGGAGGTGTATGTCAGGTCAAGGCCAAGGTTGATAGCCGTGTTTTTGGTAAAAATTGCAAGCAGAAAGGGGAATGTAGATGTGATGTTTGCCGCAGCTGCACAGACAAGTTTCAAGATCTTTCTACAATATGACAAACTGTGCAATATTACCAGTGGTCAGCGAATGAAGGAAGGCATCCTGAAAGGAGCTGATTCACCTGGGAGGTTGACGTTGCCAGGGAAGATGTTGTTTGCATAGTTAGTAGAGATTGGTGTGATGAGATCAGACACTTTAATGTTTCATACCCGATTGTGGTTAGGAAACCAGTCCCAGGATGCTTGTTTCCGGTCCAGGGAGGTCCTGGCCTGGCAGTTCGGGCTGGACAGTTCCCATGGGCAGCTGCGTCAAGACTGATTTGCATATGGCTGGTTCCAAACTGGGATGACGTGCAAGCAAAATAACTATGGATTAAACCCGGATCTGTGACTGGGGTGAGTGTTTGAAATGTTTCAACAAATATAGCATGTCACAACGCATGCTATTACATCGCGTGCTTTTACAGCGTGGTCGTTACAACAACCGCGTTGTTAGTACGCGATACCTTTACATCGCAAGTCATTAGAACGACTTGCTGTAGGGGGCACGATGGACTTAGGAATAGTATTATTTACTATTCCTACTCCAGTTTGCGCAACAGTAGGGAAGGTGTTGGAATTCATTTCCAATACCTTAGCGCCCCCTACAGCAAGTCATTCTAATGACTTGCGATGTAAAGGTATCGCGTACTAACAACGCAGTCGTTGTAATGACTGTGTTGTAATAGCACTGCGATGTAATGACAGCGTTGTAAACGCTGTTTCCCGTTTCAACACTCTATCCATCACTTTATTTTGTGATGTTGGTGGGTATAATTAAATAACATCAATGTGATTGGATCCCCTTCAGATGAAAGTGGCAGGAGATGAGAAGATTGAAGCTGCTGAACTGCAGTTATTGCTGAGTTTTGAACGGCTATGAAGTTTGGTGAATGATCAACACACCTCTACTTGTTCATTTGGGCAACTGATTTGCTTGATGCTGTAATCTTGAGGGACCAAGACATCAGAATGAGAGTGGTTAGCTATGTTACTGTAATAAGCATAGTCTTGTGATTACTGGTGGCTGCATGCCAGACTGCTGAGGGAGCATTTAGTTTGTGCGCTGTGGGGAACGATGAGCGGACACTTGATGGGATTGTTGAGCTGCTGGTGCGTGGTGCCCTGGTGTTTGTTCGAGTGTGTGGGTAAGTGGGGGAGATGGTTGTGATTTGTCATTGAGTGGTACAGAGGATATAATTGGCAAGAACACCATTAAGCCATGACTGGTCACCTTCACAGGTTCTGACTCACAGGTCCTTACCTGGCCCTTGAAGGGAAAAAAGAACCTCTCATTCTCAGTTCATCCTTTGCAGTGGCTGTCTGGGTGAAAGGATGCCCTGAGTCTCCCACAGAAGAAGCAGAATAAGGTGGTAAGCCTCTGGCAGGTCTTGACTGAATACCACAGTCCATTTCTGGTGGTCTGAAATCCTGCATTCGGAACATAAGTTTGCCACAAGCAGATGCCTCTAGAGCTGGATAGCAAGGAAACTTATAGAGCAGAGCCATCTGACAAGAGCCCACAACATAAAGAAAATTTATGGCAAAACGTGCAACCTCATTAACTGAGTGTGAGTTTCATGCTTTCAAACACAAACCATTCACTCAGTATGAGTCTCAATTTATGGAGCACATTCTATTTCATTGACTGTAAATTTCACTTCTTGGATTCCAGTTTCACTCAATCAGTGGAAGTCAGGCAGCTTGGGTCACAGACTCTTTCCGTGGCTAAAAGCAAAAATATATTTGTGAGAAGTTGGCCTGGTATATGCTGTTCACTAATTAAAGTGGACACCTTGCACCAGAACAATTCGACTCTTATGGTAGAAAGGTTTAAGACAACCTTTATAGAAAGCTATCCTAGTGGTAGCTGTGGAGAGCAGCCTTCAGGCTAAGTCTTGAAGGAATGTAAAGCAGCTTGTTTTACCACACAATCTCTTGAATCACCAAATGAAAAGACACCACACAGGTATATATATCAAATGTATATGTATTTATTATTAACAATTCTCTACTAATCTCTTTATGAGATTAGAAGTCAAGGACATATGCACAAATCAACGTTTCACAATAAGTTTAGCACAATCGAATATCACAATCTTAGTTTGCTAGACCTAGGTCTAGGGCATCTAGAATCGAGGGACTCCCAAGAACCACCCCAGGTAGTTGTAGGAGACCCACAGGGGATGGACGCGGTGACCTGGCACCGGTGCCAATCCTGTACGAGTCTATGCACTCAGACGCGATTGAGATATCAATGTTAAAGGTCCCTTGCGTGTTCGAGTCGAACACACCGATCGGTCCTTGTGCGAGTCGAAGGACGCGGTCACAGATAGAGATGCAAGGGAGATGGACGCGCTGTGTCTAACACAGACGCGAACCTGGTGCGAGTCGGTGCAATGTAGATTTCGGAGTTACTGGCCCTTTGTGTTTTCGAGGCGAACACCGATCGGACTCAGTATGAGTCGAAGGATACAGTTCTAGATAGTGTTGCAAAGGAGATGGACGCGGTGTGTCTAGCACAGACGCGAACCCTGTACGAGTCAATGCAATTATCGCACTTAGAAAGTTAGAGTTTTAGGACACTTCTAGGGAAGCTACAAGCAAGCCACTTACAGGGTAAGTTGTTCTAGGGCCCACACCCACAGGAGCACCGTAGTGCTGAAGTTACCTCACCCAGGGGAGCCGGGTGCATAGGTGTTCTTTGGTGTCGGGTCGCGGCATCGTTTTCAATGGGAGCCAGTGAAGACTTGCTGCTTGCGGCGACTGGAGAAGTGTCCGGAGGAATCCAAGCCTGGATTCAGAAGATGGAAGACCTGAAAGCAGAGGGGACAGTGTTCAAAGTCACTTGGCAGTGACTCGGGGCAAGGAAGATTGATGCCCACCGTCGTCGCAAGATTCAGGTCGTTCGCGGTTGTCTTGATTCTTCAGCCACGAGGTCCAGGAAGCGTCGTCGACAACCAGGAGCTGGATTCGGCGTGTCCCACAATGTCTGCAGCTTACGGCGGTGTCGGCGACTCGATTAGAGCCACCAAGCCTTGGTAACAGCAAGTCTCAGGGAAAGTGTGAAGAGACAATGGCACAGACCAGCAAGGTCTGTCGGACTTACCCAGCAAGGGTAAGTCAGGGCAGGCCTGGAGCAACCAGGGGAGCCCTTCAGTTTCTTTATAGAGTCTTCTGGGGACCCACAAGCCGGCTGGCAAGGGATCGCAAAGACGCCTCGGGAGGATCCGCTCATAGGGGCCCACGGTCACTCGGGATGTGGTAGGCGTCTGATCTTAGGAGGGATTCCTGCTGGAGGCTGGGAACACACATGCTCCAAAGCACAAGTTCGTGAAACGTTGTGAAGGGGTTGCACTCGACAATAGTGCATGGTACCCAGGGGTCGCGGTTCCTCATTACTCTTGGGGTCCACTGGCCTCAGCTTCGCTGGGGACTCACGATGGCCTTTGAGAAGTCAGGAAATCTACTTCTTGGGCTGCAGGGACTTCGGACTCCGGCGGGAGCGGCGTAGTTTGCGACTGTCGTTTGTAGTTTTTGGTGCCTGCCAAGCAGGGGAGTCACTCCTTGACTCCAAGGGAGATTCTTCAGTCTTCCAAAGGTAGTGGAACGTCGAAGGTCCGGGATTCTTCTTGTAGAGCGTCGTCCAGGGAAATCTAGGGTGCAATGCACAGGTTCCCCCTCTTATACTAAAAGAAAGGGAGGGACTAGCTCTATGACCCTACCTATGGGAGGGTCAGGGAAGTGGGTGGCTACACCCACTTCCCTTTGTCCAGTTTCGCGCCAGAGCAGGGACAGGTAGCCCCTCAGCCGGTTTGAACTGGCATATGCACAGAGGAGCCTTCTGCTCCCCCAGTGCAGGACTTCAAAGCACTCTAAGAGTGCACCCACCCAGCCCCAATACACTAAACCCTGTCTGGGAGGTGGTCACACCCCTTGGGACAGGATATCTATTGTTGGGCTTCCTCCACTGCGAGTGTTGGTCATCAGCAGGAGGGCAGCCCAGTGTCTGTGACTGGTGGCATCCATTTTGTGATGCCAGGGCTCTGCAGGATTCTACCGCGTTTCCACAGTAGGTACATGTCTAGCCCTCTAGAAGGGTGGAATGCTACCCCCGCCGCCAGGACTGGCGGGGGGTAGTATTCCAAGATGTTTGACACCAAACACGACATGTTTCGATGCAGCCATTCCAAAGTTAGCATTTTACCGCGAGGATATAATGCACTTAAAAGTATATGGTTTAACCGCATCCACAAACAGCACCAGAGAATGGACTCTGAGAGCTGCAGAGGGGCCCTGCTCAGGCAGAGGCACCCCCTCACATAGAAGCCAAGCACCCTGCCCTCAGGATTGATAGGGCCTGCCTTAGGGGTGACTGATAGGTTTATATGTGTGTGTAGGAGAGATATAGGGAACCTATATCTCAGTGAGGAGTGCTAGCACCACCTCACCCAGGCTGCAGTAGCAGGCCTGTGGTGTCAGATTTAGTCTGCTTCCCAGGGGTGGCATAATAATTGCTGCAGCCCCTGGTAGGCCTGTGAAGTACCTATGCCCTTGGTACCTAAGGTACCATATACTAGGGACTCATAAGGTACCACAGTATCCAATCACTAGTGCACCTAGAGTGCACTCCAAATCGTTTAGAGAGAACAGAGAGGCTGGGGCCCTGATTAGCAGGGGACCAGCCAGACTATAGCCAGAAACCAGTGTAAACATCAGAGAAAAAGTGGGGGCAACATAAGAGGCAGATCCTACTCTCCTACACAACCCCCCAAACGCAGGGACACTAAACTAACCTTGACCAGTTGAGGCTTCGTGTTCAAAGTCGAAATACCTTGAGAGTCCATCTGCATTGGCATGTTGGGTCCCAGGTCTATGTTCCACTGTATAGTCCATCCCCTGTAGGGAAATGGACCACCTCAAAAAGTTTTGGGTTTTCTCCTTTTATTTGTTTAAGCCATAGGAGGGGCTTGTGGTCGGTCTGAACTATGAAGTGAGTACCAAACAAGTATGGCCTCAGCTTCTTCAGGGCCCATACCACAGCAAAGGCCTCCCTCTCTATAGCTGACCAACGTTTCTCTCTAGGGGTCAGCCTTCTGCTACTAAAAGCTACTGGCTGGTCTTGACCTTCATCATTCAGTTGAGACAGTACAGCTCCCACACCCAGCTCAGAAGCATCTGTTTGGACCATGAACTTTTTGGTGTAGTCTGGACTCTGTAAGATGGGGGCAGTGCACATGGCCTGCTTTAGGTCTTCAAATGCCTTCTGACAGCTAGCTGTCCACTGAAACTTTTTTGGCATTTTCTTTGAGGTCAGATCATTCAAGGGGGTCACTATAGATCCATATCCCTTGACAAACCTCCTATAGTACCCAGACAGGCCTAAGAAGGCTCTCACCTGTGTCTGGGTGGTTGGAGCAACCCATTCCATTATGGTTTGGATTTTGCTCTGTAAAGGCTGAACCTGGCCTCCACCTACAAGGTGGCCCAGGTACACAACCTGACTCTGCCCTATCTGGCACTTAGTGGCCTTGATAGTGAGGCCTGCTTTCTGCAGAGCCTCCAAAACATTCCTGAGGTGGACCAGGTGATCCTGCCAGGAGGAACTAAAGACAGCAATATCATCTAGATAAGCTGAGCAATAAGTTTCCATCCCTGTCAGAACTTTATTCACCAACCTCTGAAAAGTGGCAGGTGCATTTTTCAATCCAAAGGGCATCACCACAAAGTGGTAGTGCCCACCAGGAGTCGAAAATGCTGTTTTAGCTTTTGCATCATCAGCTAACCTGATCTGCCAGTAGCCAGCTGTCAGGTCAAACGTGCTTAGATACTTGGCTGAGGCCAAAGTATCAATCAGCTCATCTGCCCTTGGTATGGGATAGGCATCAGTCCTAGTGACTGCATTGAGGCCTCTGTAGTCTACACAAAACCTCATTTCTTTCTTACCACCCTGGGTATGAGGCTTGGGTACCAGGACTACTGGACTAGCCCAAGGGCTATCTGAAGGCTCAATTACACCTAGCTCCAACATTTTCTGGACTTCAGTCCTGATACAGTCCCTGACATGGTCAGGTTGCCTGTAGATTTTATTCTTGACAGGCAGACTGTCTCCAGTGTCCACCTCGTGGGTGCACCAGGAAGTCTGACTAGGGGTCAGGCTAAACATATGTCTAAACTGTTGCAGAACTTGTCTGCACTCAGTTTGCTGATGGTCGGTGAGGCTGCTTGCCAAAGCAACACCATCTACTGACCCATCATCAGGGTTCTGAGAGAGCAGGTCAGGGAGAGGGTCACTCTCCTCCTCCTGGTCCTCATCAGTTGTCATGAGCAAGCCCATGTCAGCCCTGTCAACATATGGCTTTAATCTGTTGACATGGAGCACCCTCAGGGGGCTCCTGGGAGTTCCAAGATTCACCAGGTAGGTGACTTCTCCCTTCTGTTCAACTATTGTATGGGGGCCACTCCACTTGTCCTGGAGGGCTGCTGGGGCCACAGGCTCCAATACCCACACCTTCTGTCCTGGCTGGTATACAGTCAGTACAGCCTTCTGGTCATGCCAAGCTTTTTGTAATTCTTGGCTGGCCTCTAGGTTTTTGGTTGCCTTTTTCATGTACTCTGCCATCCGGGAGCGGAGACCAAGTACATAGTCCATCACATCTTGTTTGGGGGCTTGAGAGGTAACTCCCAGCCCTCTTTTACCAAACACAGTGGATCTCTCACAGGATGCCCAAACAGAAGCTCAAATGGGCTGTAACCAACCCCCTTCTGTGGAACTTCTCTGTATGCAAACAACAGGCAAGGAAGAAGAAGGTCCCATTTCCGCCTAAGCTTCTCTGGGAGTCCTTTAATCATTCCTTTCAAGGTTTTGTTGAAGCGTTCAACTAAACCATTGCATTGTGGTTGATAGGGGGTGGTGAACTTGTAAGTTACACCATACTCCTTCCACATTGCTTTTAGATATCCTGACATGAAGTTGGTACCTCTGTCAGAAATGACCTCCTTTGGAAAACCCACTCTGGAGAAGACTCCAATGAGGGCTCTTGCCACCACAGGGGCTGTGGTGGTCCTCAGGGGAATTGCTTCTGGGTACCTGGTGGCATGATCCACTACCACCAGGATAAACCTGTGCCCAGATGCAGTTTGAGGGTCAAGGGGACCAACAATGTCAATCCCTACCCTTTCAAAGGGTACCCCCACCACAGGTAGTGGTATCAGGGGGGCCTTTGTTGTGCCACCTGCCTTACCACTGGCTTGGCATGTTACACAGGAGCGACAAAACTCCTTTGTGTCCTCTGACATATGTGGCCAATGAAAATGTGGAACAAGCCTGTCCCAGGTCTTGTTTTGGCCCAACTGTCCTGCTAAAGGGATGTCATGTGCTAGGGTCAAGAGGAACCCCCTAAACTTCTGAGGTATTACCAACCTCCTGGTGGCTCCAGGGGCTGGGTCTCTACCTTCAGAATATAGGAGCCCCTCATCCCAATAGACTTTATGGGACCCACTAGCACTCCCAGGAGCCTCAGCAGCAGCCTGCTGTCTGAGGGGTTCAAGAGAGGGGCAGCACTGTTGCTCCTTACTCAGATCTTCCCTAGAAGGGCCCCCTGCCCCCAAGAACTCAACCTGATCAGGCTCAAGTCCCTCTGGGGCAGTTCCTTCTTCAGGATCTGCTTCACCTCCCTCTGGGGGTGAATCTGTGATCTGAGACAGAGGGGAAGGCACTGCCTTTACCCTACTGCTCCTCCTCTTGGGAAGCATCTGGTCCATTGTTCCAGGATCCAGAGCTGGTTCAGTGTCATGCATTCTTGCTTGTGACCTGGTCACAGCAAATACCTCTGCAGGGATGCCCAACATCTCAGCATGAGTCCATAACTCTACTTCAGACCAGGCTGAAGTCTCTAGATCATTGCCCAATAGACATTCTACAGGGAGGCCTGCACTGACTACAACCTTCTTGAGGCCAGTTACCCCTCCCCAGGAGAAATTCACAACTGCCAGACTATGGTTGGTCTTGACATTGCTTGCATTGGTCACCTGGTACATTTCGCCCAGGATGATCTGTCCAGGGTCCACAAGATCCTCTGCCACCATGGTGACACTAGCACCTGTGTCCCTAAATGCCAAAGCCTGTTTGCCATTTATTACAGGCTGCTGTTTGTATTTGCCCAGATTACTGGGACTCACTAGGAAGGACATATTAAGGTCTCCCTCACAAATCAGCATTGCCTGAGTGGGCACTCTGACTAGGTCAGAGTCCACTTCAGAACCCAGGGTCAACCCTACTATACCCTTATTCTGCGTACCACCTCCACCAATAGCTGAACTAGGGGGAACAGTTGCCTTAGGGGCAGGAGTGGTGGTGGTTTGGGCTTTGGACTTGTTACAATCAGAAGTCCAGTGCCCTTTCTGTTTACAGAATTTGCACCAGGGCTTCTTTTGGCCTTTTCCTTGTTGGATTGTGACTCCCCACCAGATGCAGATTTTGGGGCCCTTGTGAAGACTTCTGGTCTTTTGACTTATCCCCAACTTTCTCAGAGCCCTTAGGATCTTGCTTCTTAGTGTCACCCCCTTGGTTCTGGGGTTTCTGCCTCACCCTGGTTCTGACCCATTTGTCTGCCTTCTTTCCCAATTCTTGGGGGAGAGGTCAGATCCGAGTCCACCAGGTACTGATGCAACAACTGGTTCTGGCAATTATTAAGGATCTGTTCTCTCATCATCAGATTATACAATCCCTTGAAATCAGTAACCCTACTGCCAACCAGCCAACCCTCCAGAGCCTTGGTTGCACAATCAACAAAGTCAGTCCAGTCCTGAGTCTGTGCCTTCTGGGTATCTCTGAACTTCAACCTGTACTGCTCAGTGGTTAAGCCAAACCCATCTATCAGTGCACTCTTCAGGACTTCATAATCGTCAGCATCCTCTTCTCTAACAGTGAGGAGCTTGTCTCTACCTTTATCTGAAAAGGAGAGCCACAAGATTGCTGTCCACTGCTTTTGGGGTACCTGCTGTACTCTACAGGCCCTCTCCATAGCAGTTATCCACTTGTGGATATCATCCCCACTCTGGTAGGGAGGAACAACCTTGCTCAGGTTCCTATGGTCTGGAATAGATTCTCTGCCTCTAGGGACACTGTTGCTGCCACCAAGGGGTTCTAACCCCTCTCGTCTAGAAGCTCTCTGGATCTCCAGGGCTTCTCTATCCAGTGCCAACTGCTTGGTTCTGAGGGCAACCCTTGCTTCCTCATACTGCAGCGGTTTGCACATTCTTTCAGAGGAGGTCTCTCTTATGGGAAAGTATGAGTTCCTCTGGTGGACAAATTCTCTGCCAGAGTGATAAGAGTGCTCAGATTCCCTGGAAGGGGACCTATGCCTCTCATCCACTCTGTCAGTTCTCTTAGGGAGAATTCCTCTGTCCTTTTCAGGCCCCTTGAGGCCTGGCCCTTCAATCACAGAGTCCTGGTCATTCTGATGTTCATCATCTGACCCAGATACTGTAATTGACCCACCCACTGATTCAGACCCATTAGCTCCTAGAGCCAATCTAAGATCATCTGCTGTCAGCAGATCTATCAGGTGTAGGGTTGAGGGACTGTCCTAGCCTCAGGTGTCTTTCAACACACATGGCTCTCAAGTCAGAGAAAGCCATGTCCTTATACTGAGGCTGAGTGGATCCACTGGTTCCACCCTTTAAGGACATTCTAGTGTTGTGCAGTTTTGTACTACCTACACTAGTTTGTGGCCTACTGATACTAGCTTGAGCTGTAGAAAGGGTGTGCTATCCCTTGGCACACAGCTCTAAGTTCAGTAGAACTTATTGATACTAAGCTTGACTTTATATGTACCTTAAGTACCTATAGTGGTTTTCAGTTAGTAATTCAAATAGAGATTTTCTGGTAAAACAATAGCAAGCTGGAATCCCACCACTGCCACCAATGTGAGAAGTTGGCCTGGTATATGCTGTTCACTAATTAAAGTGGACACCTTGCACCAGAACAATTCGACTCTTATGGTAGATAGGTTTAAGACAACCTTTATAGAGCTATCCTAGTGGTAGCTGTGGAGAGCAGCCTTCAGGCTAAGTCTTGAACGAATGTAAAGCAGCTTGTTTTACCACACAATCTCTTGAATCACCAAATGAAAAGACACCACACAGGTATATATATCAAATATATATGTATTTATTATTAACAACTCTCTACAAATCTCTTTATGAGATTTGTGCACATGTCCTTGACTTCTAATCTCATAAAGAGATTAGTAGAGAGTTGTTAATAATAAATACATATATATTTGATATATATACCTGTGTGGTGTCTTTTCATTTGGTGATTCAAGAGATTGTGTGGTAAAACAAGCTGCTTTACATTCCTTCAAGACTTAGCCTGAAGGCTGCTCTCCACAGCTACCACTAGGATAGCTTTCATAAAGGTTGTCTTAAACCTATCTACCATAAGAGTCGAATTGTTCTGGTGCAAGGTGTCCACTTTAATTAGTGAACAGCATATACCAGGCCAACTTCTCACAATATTCTTCTCTCAAAGAATTCTAATTGCCATCATAGTAATACCTACCATGAAAGGGAACTATTTTGTGTGTGAATGTGCTACTTGTGAAAGAGCTGAATACTGTCCAGTAGCGGCTGGCATCAGGGCAGACTTGCGGGGCAGGGTGGGGGCAGAGACGGATGACGACAATACAAAAAAAAAAAGAACTTACCTGCTGCCCGCTGCATTGCTGCTTTTCTGCTTCTCACTGCAGCACAGGCTCCGAGTCCCCCATGCGGCCAATCCAGATGCAGCTATCATACATGAGAGCAGCAGGATTTGCCTGAGCCCTCAGGATTTCTGCTCCTAGAAAGACTGGGAGCCTGTGCCTGCTGTCTCCAACCTGGCAACACAGGCCAGGTTGGAGACAGCTCAGTGCGCATGTCGGTTTGGCCGTCCTGAGACAGCCGGCCAGACTGATAATTGTACTGATAGCAGTGCCCACCACTCCCCCTCGTGACTGACCCTGCGATGGCCCCACCCCCAAAACTCAGCCCGGCCCTTAGAACTTGAAAAATAAAACGATAATAAACCTGTTTTATTATCGTTTCGTTTTTTAAGTTTTGAGGCTGCTGGTGGGGGGGAGTGTGTGGAGGCGCTCATCCGCCATGGCGGAGGAGCTGCCCCTGATGCTGTCACTCACCATGAAGTTTGCCAGTGGCTGATGTGGGCTGACACATTGCCCCATGATATGACGTATGTAGCTGGAATAAAAAAGTGAATGATGCAACAACAGGCCAATGGCTGAAGAGGGCTGACTGACAGCCACTTTAAGTAAATATATTTAAATAAAATTTTAGTAAAATCGCAAGGTTTTGGCTATGCCAAAGAAGCATTTATTGTGCCAAGAGATCAGATGCCTAAAAGCTGGGTGTCTGTCACGAGATATCGTTCTCTTACTAGAGCAAGAGTGCAGATTTACTTGAAAAGTACATCACTGGCGTTTTTGTATGGAAATGGCACTGAAATTCTTACCGATCTCTTCAAGAAAACTTTCTCTGTGACTAACTTGCAAAGCAGAATCTCGCAACCATCATGTTGCTACTGCTGTTGACACACGGTTCAGTTAGACTGAAAAATACCTGACAGAACCAACTTCAGTGTCTTTGACTGTCTTCGTTTGTGGGAACCATAACCAAAACAACCTCTAATACCTTGTCGCTTGTCTCATCACTGCAATGCAGTGTATGGGGCTCAGTGCACGTGTTTCTAGTGCATATCAGCAGCAGGTGTCAATACCAAGGATCGTTTTGGCAGTAAGAACCACAAAAGCGTGAAGACGTCACTTTTCTTTTTGCAGTTCCGGCCTATGCTCTCTTTTCTCGCTTCCAGGCTCCCTTCCGCATTATTCTCATCAGCTCCGTTCAATCTTGTCTTGCAACTTTAGAAGGATGTTTTTTACAGCTGGTAACGAGTTCTTCCTTTGAACTCCAAATATGTATGCTGGAAAAGCCCGTGGACCGGCTTTCCTTAATATGCCCAAACATGATTAGTGTCAAACTGTGAAATATCACATCCTTATCTCCGGGAGCCAGCAGACGGGAAACATCGAGGCATCAGGTCTTATTTTCCGACTTGGCAGAAGGTGCACTTTCAGGGAGATGGTGTACACATTCCTGGGCGGGGCCTGTCATGTTGTTTTGCTGCGGCCTCCCGGAGCCTGTCTGCGTCTTCATTTTTTCTGCCGCAGTCGGTGCGTGGCCTGACATTCATACCATGATCAAGGGACATCATTCCAAAATGGCAGCCAGCACTCAGCGCCAAAATGTAGGCCTGTGGCATCCACTAACACCCTCTCTGTGCCCACTGCCTCTTTCATCCCCTTTAAGTATTTCCTCCTCCCCCAACCAACCGAGCGGCAACCTTTCAAAGCCTGACCAGCAGAGGAGCTAATTACGGGGGTTGTTGAGGAAACCAAACTGTTGCTGCTTATCTGTCAAGAAACGCTGTTTTGGCATTTTTCATGCTAATGTATTTACATATTAAAAATCCTGCATGTCAACAACTGCAAGCTCCGGATAAGGCAGTTTTTGGATGAAGCTTTCTCGGCTCCCAGGACTACACAGGCGGTTTAATTTTCCCCTGCGAAAGGCAGGCATAGCAAAAATATAAACATTTGTAAAGTTTGCAGCGGACTGATAGGAGAAATTAAAGGAAGCTATTTTGAAGTTTAACGTGTGGCGCGCAGAAAGTTTTCATCGCACTGATTATTATGTTTTTTTCTTACTTGGTGCTGTCATACTGTTGATGCTGATCTTGAATGAAAACTCGTCCGAATGAAATGAAACTTGCTTAATAAATAAGAACTTTGTTCTGTACATATTCAAATGCAAGATATTTTAGCATATTACTGTTCCTTTATGTCAGTTACATTTCCAATAGCAGAGAAATATATTTTCCATGGTTGCAGAAGGACGGATAACCAGAGAAAAATGATAATAGGAAATTAGGTCATGCGAAGTCTGTGCGTACTCCGTACTGCAAAAACACTGGATAAATATATTTTCAGATTTGTATTGTATTTTTGTTTTTGGGAGTTTTATATAGCGCAAATTTGACCCGAACGTAGAGCGATTTACATGAGCACTAGTTGCATTAAAGACAGATACATTAATTTTGTTAGGCATGGGGAAACTAAGGGCCTCATTACAATGTCGGACGGACCGCAACCAACCGACAGGTTGCGGTCTGTCTGCTCGACATCTGCCACTGCGGTCCGCCTGACGCATTACGATATGGCGGACGGAGGCATTGGGCGGAGGGACCGTCCGCTGCTGTTCCGACAGGCTTACATAGGGCAGTTGCATCCAAATTGTGCGGTCGGAGCCACTGACCTATGGTCGGGCGGTTCCAGTCCACTGCGGTTGCGTCCGCGTGACATCGTAATGATGCCCTTAGTGATTTGCTCAGAATCACAGGATGTTGAGTGTCCCTGCCGAGACTCGAACCTGGTTCCCCAGCTTCAAGCTTGACCACTCATTGTATGAAATTGATCAAACCATTCCACCCCCTACGTGTCCTAGTAGACCAAATCTCTTTCCTAAAGGATCTTTAATAGGAATCAGTGTAAGACTGTCTCATAAGACACCTAGCACAGTATTATGTTTTCTGTGGAGAATCATGAATCATCTTCTAATTCGTGGTAGCATTTACATAGCAAAGTCCTATATCACACACATTCCGATGCACATTTTAAACCACTGCTACATAACTTATTAAACGAGCAGATCTTCACTTCATAGACAAAGCACTATGGCTTCAGACTTGGACTTCTGCCAAACAGAAATCTCAGAGTCAATAGGTATGGGACCCAGATTTCAGAAGCGCTACAGAGCCGATCAAAATTGTAGAAATTAGCTATCCAAATGTTGAAAACACAAAATACCACCAGGATTCAGTGTTGTTTGTCTCTAATAAATCATTCCTCTGTATAGGGCTGTGTATGGAGTTTCCTTGTGGAACCCAGATTTTACATGTAGTGATGATAGGAACTGCTTTTTCACCAGTTCGCAGTTTGTGTCTGCTGCAGTCATTGAACACAAGAGACCATCTGTAGGAAGCTGTCTCTCTATATAGTGCCCCAAAATGAGGTACACTGTGCAGAGAGTCCAGGCAACCCTTACTGATTTACAGAGGCAAAAGTAATAAACCCAAATGCTCTCTTTTGGGGTAGTGTGGGTGAGCAATTTAGGCTTATCAGAGGGTAGTGCTAAGCATTTGGTGTACTCTCAGAGGCAATAAATGAGACACACTTAAGAATAAGTCCAAGAGCATTTTAGAAAAATAACACGTATATTTATATACATTTCAACACCAAGAACTTTGGAATCAAGTAAGTGCTTTTCAAGATATTGATTTTTACAGGTAAGTAAAATGTTCACTTAAATGAGTCTTTACTAGGCAATGATTTTCTATGGGGAAAAAGGCATATCCTGCAACAGTTACTTGCAATAGGTTTCTGGGACTCACCTTGAGGACTTAAGGTGGTAGGGGGCCAAGGTCCAAAGAACCACCTGCAGTTAGTTTTTACCTGCCCTGTAGCATCCGGGTGCAGAGGCGATGGTCAGGTTGGAAGCTTTGAGCGCTACACCAGAGGAGAGAGGGGTGCCACCTAGAAACAAGCTGGAGAGCGGGACATGGGGACAAGTCTGGGAGCTCCCAATGGGGGGCTCGGTTCATGAGGGCCCTGGGAGCAGGGAAGCACAGTCGGTTCTTGGAGTCCCAGACTGAGGTGCTTAGGTGCAGAGTGGTTAAGTTGGCTGGGCTTGTGCATCACGGGCACTCACGGTTGTCGGTCTCACCAGTTGAGGGGACAAAAATCAGGACAGCTGGGCCACGCTTGAAGTGGGACTTTGTGGTACTGATGTCCCTTATAGTCTGCTCAGTCTTAGAGTTGTTGGAGTCCATATTGGACTCAAACAGGCTTTGGTTGCTGCAAGGGGTCAGGTACCCCGGGTATTGGTGCTATGCAGCTCCAGTTGGTCCTGGCGTCTTCTCACGTGGTGGGAAGACAGATCTGATGTTCTGGTGCATGACTACCTCTTCCTGAGCAGCTGCTGCGTTGGTGGAACCGGGGGCGGGGGGACGGCAGAACGGTAGACCGGACTTTACTGTTTGGTTCCTGCGGGCTGCAGGGGAGTAGCTCCTCTACTCTAAGGGAGATTGCTGGCAATTTGCGAAGTGCTGGCGGCCCACTGGGATTCTTGGCAGTTGCACAGTGGCAGGAAGAGTCGGTTTGTCGTGATTGTCGGGACAAGTGCAGGCAGTGTTTGGTGCCAAAAAGTCAGTGGCTGGTCCTCAGTTCTCGCTTTCTTCACTCTTCTTGGTTCTCTTCTTCTTGTGTCTGTCAAATCTGAGTACCTGGTTATAGGGGTGCCACCTAAATACTCAATTTAGGGGCATTAAGGAGAGTGTAAGGTAGTAGTCAATGGGCTACTTACCTTTGGGGTGCCTACACCCTCTATATGACCACTTCTTATGGGGCGTGGGCATAACCCTGACCCAGTGTATCTAATTTAACCAAAAACCAAGATGGTGGAATTCTATTTTTCATGTTTACTTCAGGTAGCCCACCTTAGGGGTGTAACTAGCCTCATAGTGAACACGCCTCCTTACTAGCTAATTTTCCCATCTGTCTTGGTGGCAAATGGGCCCTGGGCAGGGTGTGGCATTTCTCCTATCTGGGGAAGCCAGGGTCACATATCAAAGTCGGCAGAGGCTTTAGAAGCCTCCTGCCTTGATATGCTGATTAATTAGCCATCCTGCTTGGAGGAGGTGACAACACTTCTGGCCGAATCAGGCATTCTTTTTGACCTGAGAGAGCGTGGACTCTCACATGCAGGGTGTCATAAACCTGTCTATGGTGGCAGGCTGGTCTACACCAGTCAGCCAGTACACTAGAGGTTGGCAGATTTTCAGGGAGCACCTCTAAGGAGCCTGTGGGTGCATGTTTTAATACATCCACTACTGGCATCAGTATGGATTAATTAAGACAAGGTGTTTGATACCAAACACCATAGGTTTCAGTGAAGCCATCATTTAGCTGGGGAACTTGTAATGATCAGTGCCCAGTACATGTACTCAAGATGGCTTCTCTGTTCGCTTGCACTATTTGGCAATTGGACTAGACAGCACAAGGGCATATCTGCTCATACAAATATGTCGTCACATGTAATATAATGCGCCAAGCCTTAGGGCTTTAAGGCCTGCTGTAGGGGTGACTTACATATATTTCATGCAGTGTCTGGGGACATGGCACACAGGGTGCGTGCCATGTTGTATATACACTTTGTATTGAAATCAAGGGTGGGGGGAGATAGAAGAAGCGATGATCCATTCAGCTTCCTAGTAGTCATTCAAAATCATTGGGGAATGGATCACTTGTACCTGCTACCAGGGTTCAGGAGTTCTACCTGTCATTTCTTAAAAAACCCTCATTCACGTAGACAGGTCGGTAGGCAGTATATCTTGATTCTCCGCCTTAGTCAGATACGTGACAGCATCATCATTGGGTTTCTTTCATGCTTCCTCCACCTGGAGGGAACCACTGGTTATTTCAGTAGTGATCAGAAATGAAGAAAAAAGTGAGGGTGCTCGAGTGAATTTATTAAAAAGGAGTGCTCATGCCGCCTAAACTGTAACTTTATTCGGTTTGGAGCATGGGGAAAAGGTAAAAACAGTGTTGTGCATAGTAGGACATTCTATGAGTCCACTGCACTTGTTAGTCCAGGTAGGTGGTCGACATGTTTCAGCCCCTTTGGGTGCCCCTAGGGGTCGGGGGGCTTTCGTCAGGACCTAGAAACAGTGGTGGAGATGGATATTGTCCAATTCCAGTGTTATTGCTAAGAGATCGCGTCTCAGAACATAAGGTCAGAAGTACCTTAAAAGTCCTACTTAGGGCTTCATCTGGAGTTGGAGGCACACAACTGCGAGTGCAGCAGCTTTCCACAACTTGTGCTGACGCTGCCTTCCGGATCCGGGGATAACACTGGAATTGGACAATATCCATCTCCACCACTATTTCTAGGTCCTGACGAAAGCCCCCCGACCCCTAGGGGCACCCAAAGGGGCTGGAACATGTCGACCACCTACCTGGACTAACAAGTGCAGTGGACTCATAGAATGTCCTACTATGCACAACACTCTTTTTACCTTTTCCCCATGCTCCAAACCGAATAAAGTTACAGTTTAGGCGGCATGAGGACTCCTTTTAATAAATTCACTCGAGCACCCTCACTTTTTCTTCATTTCTGATCACTACTGAAATAACCAGTGGTTCCCTCCAGGTGGAGGAAGCATGAAAGAAACCCAATGATGATGCTGTCACGTATCTGACTAAGGCGGAGAATCAAGATATACCGCCTACCGACCTGTCTACGTGAATGAGGGTTTTTTAAGAAATGACGGGAAGAACTCCTGAACCCTGGTAGCAGGTACAAGTCAATCAATCAATCACAGAATTTGTAGAGCGCACTACCTACCCGCGAGGGTCTCAAGGCGCTGGGGAGAGAAAAGGGGGGGGGGGTGCTGCTACTGGTCGAACAGCCAGGTCTTGAGTAGCCTCCTGAAGGTCAGCAGGTCTTGGGTCTGTCGTAGGCTTAGTGGAAGGGTGTTCCAGGTCTTGGCGGTGAGGTGTGAGAA
This sequence comes from Calotriton arnoldi, assembly GCA_963921515.1. Taxonomy (NCBI): domain Eukaryota; kingdom Metazoa; phylum Chordata; class Amphibia; order Caudata; family Salamandridae; genus Calotriton; species Calotriton arnoldi. The sequence continues at coordinate 41,618 of CAWUFW010016886.1, forward strand.
GGATCTGCCGCCGGTGGTTGTTCTTCGAATGCGTGGGACGGTGGCGAGGGAGAGGTCGGCGGAGCGGAGCTGGCGGTTGGGGACGTAGAAGAAGAGTCGTCTGTTGAGGTAGGCTGGGCCAGTCTTGTGGAGTGCCTTGTGTGCGTGAATGAGGAGTTTGAAGGAGATCCTCCTGTCGACGGGGAGCCAGTGCAGGTTCCTCAGGTGGGGGGTGATGTGGCTGTGGCATGGTATGTCGAGGATCAGGCGTGCGGAGGCGTTTTGTATGCGTTGCAGTCGCTTGATGAGCTTGGCCGGGGCTCCCGCGTAGAGGGCGTTCCCATAGTCAAGTCTGCTACTGACGAGGGCCTGGGTGACTGTCCTTCTTGTGTCTGTCGGGATCCACCTGTAGATCTTGCGAAGCATGCGGAGGGTGTTGAAGCAGGAGGAGGAGACTGCGTTGACTTGCTTGGCCATGGAGAGCGTTGAGTCGAGGATGACTCCCAGGTTGCGTGCGTGGTCGGTGGGTGTCGGGGCTGCTCCCAGCGTCGTTGGCCACCAGGAGTCGTCCCATGCTGAGGGGTTGGAGCCGAGGATGAGGACCTCTGTCTTGTCCGTGTTCAGCATTAGTCGGCTGATCTTCATCCAATCGGCGACCAAGTGATCCATTCCCCATTGATTTTGAAAGTATATACACTTTGGTCTGCACCATTTCATGCAGCCTGCAAAGGCAGTCTGCGTGAATTTAGTGTTGGGTCCCTCAGGGTGAAACAATAAATGCTGCAGGCCTTAGGGACCCTCTTAGTGCCCAGGCTCTAAGTACCAGGAGTACCATTTGCTAGTGACTTACAGGGGTGCTAAAGGTCTTGCCAATTGTGGAACAATTGCACAGTTACCTTGTGTTTGGGATAGAACTCTGGCACTGGGGATCTGGTTAGCAAGAACCCAGTGCACTTCAGTCAAAGTTGCATCAACTACCAGGCAAAAATGGGGGGTGACCATGTCAAAAAGAGGCACTTTCCTACACCATCATTCTAGGGGAATAAATACCGCCACAAAGTCTCCATGTAGATTCTGCATCATTTCACATGCTTTATATTACACCATTGCTGTTACACTTGGGCCCCCATTAGGAGGTGCCTTGGGGATACTGTTCCAGGCAACTACAAGTACTCAGGTGTCAACAGTCATGGACTTATTGGTCCACAAGCTCCAGACAAATTTTAGGCCTCAGGGAGACCGGACCTGGCATATACTGCAGAGTTGCGAAGGACTGTGGTCAGCTGCTATGCCCAGCCACCACCCACATACAATAGCAAGGAGAGGGGGATAAGGAGGTCAGTAAAATCAACCATCAGCTGCAGTTGAAGGCCCTCTGATTCCCTACTGCCCTGCTCCTCTGTCCACCCCCCTCTGCCAAGAAAAAAGCCCCTCACCATTTACCACATGCTACAAGCAGGTGCTAAATCTGTGTGGAGGGGCAAAATGGACCAAGTATTCCCAGCCCTATACCATGGGAAATAATGTATAATTCTTGCAAACTCACGGGGCTACAGCGGCTTGAATATTAAGTTTAGGCCCAGTATCTCTCCATGAGTTCATCGGGAACTTGTAATGAGCGCCTTGGTGTTCTTAATCTGTACTGTTTCCAGGGCTATGATAAGTTGTGCGCACTGACTAACGGTTTTACTACGCGCTTGGTGCATTGACACTGTTTTTATATTTTTTGCTCCCTATTTGTGACTACATGAAGGCTTTATTTCATGTGATCACTTGTATATTATGTTCACCATTAGTGGAAGCATTCTTGACCTGAAGAGTGGCCTGAGAAGTGCTATTAAAGACATGGTGTTGACTGTCCTGGAAAACACTGTAAACTCGTTGTGGGTGGCTGTATTGCATGGCACTCAACCATGTGTAGCAAACATGATTGTATTATTGTAGCCTGCAGTACTCCTTCAAGTGGTGGTCCCAGCATATCCACTAAAATTAAAAGCAGTTTGCAGGTAGATTCAAGGCCTGGGGTGCATATATTCAAGTTTCCACAAACCTGAAAATCACAGGAATCTTAAAAAAAAAACTACTTATATACAATATAATGATAAAAGGACAGAAACATCCTTCTTTGATATTAATATTGGTATAGACTAGAGAGTGTCATAGAAGTTTGCTCATGTTGACACACCCAAACAATTTGAGGGCAGCATTTTTACGAGAGAGTGACACATTAAAATCTGTGTACTTGATCTTATTCAGTTATCATCATATCAGTTATCATCATGCTACATAAAACACATTCTTCTGCATATTTACGTCTCCATTACAGACAGCTTCAGCTGTCTACTGGGGACCTATTGTTTCTAATACATTACATATACATAGAGAGGGCTTTGTGTCAGCCCCTTGCTCGTGATCGGGTGACTTTGTTATCTATCCCTCTTCCATGAATCTGATTTTCCTCCCCATTCTTTTTTTCCCACCCAGGAGCATTTCAGTCTCATAGTGTATTAATTGATTGATGTTTTCCTCAATGCATCATGCCAACCTTGGATTGTGGTGCATGTGAGAGACTATTTTCTCTCCCCCTCTTTCTCCCTGCTTCTTCTTCCTGTTTTTAACCCTTGTGCCCTGTTTTATATCTTTCCCTTAATTTAGCCAGCAAACTGCCAGACTCCTTTTAACTCACAACCTCCTGCTTATTTTTCACGACATGCCCGAATATCTGCAGTAAATATCTTAAAATGTTTTTTTGACCATTTCAAGATGGCCACCCGTGTGTGCACTTGCATGTATAGTGGGCATCTTTCAATTACTTTATTTTATTTTTACAACTTCCATTCTAAGATGTCTACTATGAATGCACAGTCTTCCATAGTAGTTTCACAGTGAACATCTTTGAAAGGAATTTGCAAAAGCAAAATGCACTCAGGGATAGCCACAACATTTGTGCATACATCAATGGTGGCCATCTCTGCATGGGATTTGCAAAACTTAAATAAAATGCTTTCAAATATAGCCACTGCAGATGCAAGCACATACACAGTGCCATTTTAAATGCATTTTGAAGCATGAAGACGAGAAAGCTAATGAATATTCCACAGCACTTCAAACATAAGAAGAGCATAGAGACCCTAAAAAGATTGGAGCCAATTATAAGCAACCACGATTTACTAATGGGACAAGTAATGGGAGTTACTAAGCCTATCAGAAATCACAAGTGGTGTGGAGGTTTTGCAAGTTTTTCACCTCAGTGTTTTGACGGGGGTTAGTGTCCTGGTGAAACTGATACCGAAAATGGAGAAAAACATGACCAAATGGGTGCAGAAATACAGATGTGAGCATGTTATTCCCCATTGTGTTGTAATTGGAAGTAATCCCCTCAACTCCATAATTACCGATTGCCACGGTATCCGTAATTTGGGCCTGGAATGCAATGCTAATTTTCGGCCCCATTGCAATTGGACTCATAGATTTTGAAAGGCGTACACATTTTTTCAAGGACTCTACTGCCATGGAAGTTGATAATGGAATATGTGCTTAACCTGTGAACACTTGTGACCAGTTCCACATTTTGGAATTTCTGTGATGTTATTATATTTGATCAATAGGTTAATAGAATACATAGTCTTAAATACAGGAAAAATGTTACTAGCCACGGAGCTCACACTAGATAAAACCTGAACCCTTGCTAAACACATTGACCATACCTTCACATTCTGCATCCAAACTTTCAAACCTTTCTTTCTTTGATGCGCTAACTCCTCCTGGTGTTGCCGATTCTACACCCCTCAATACCTTCTTCACATCCTAACATCTTACATTCTAGTTGATTATTAAGTCTTGAAGGAGATTATTCAAGGATGAGAAAGGAGACAGTTTGGTAGAGCAGTGTATCTTCTTCATTTACATGTTAAGCCCTTAGGAACAGCTCTGACCAGAGCATTATTCTTTAACCAACTGTAACTATCTACCAGGCGTTATAGTTAGGTGAATATGTCAGTGACAACAGTAACGTTTTGAACAAAAAAAAACACAGAAATTCACCAGTTATAGTTAGCAGAGCTAACTATAACTTGCACCCCCGCCATGCTCTACTTATGACCTCACATATTACATCACTCATGACATGTTCTATGTCATCATTCATGGCATCACTGATGTCATCTCAAATGACATCATTGATGACATCACTGATGACATCAAACCCGCTTCTTTTGCTCCCATTGCTCTATAAACTAGTATGGCCCCTGCTTGACAGATCTCCCCCAAACTTTCATGCACAAACTAATCACAAAGTAGCACCTGACATATATATATATATATATATATATATATATATATATATATATATATATTTATTTATTTATTTATTTTCACTGAAAAAACCCAAAGGCTACACAACATTATTGTCAGGAAATAGAATTTAAAAAACCTAAGAATTCACTGAAAAAACCAAAGGTTACATGGATGTTATAGTTAGGCTCAGATTTTCAGATTTCCCTTGTGCAAAACCAGTGAAATTCAGCAGTTATAGTTACCTGAGCTAACTATAACTTACGACCCCGCAATGCACTGCTTATGACCTCACATTTTACATCCACTCATGACATGGTCAGTGACATCACTGATGACATCACTGATCACATCTCAAATAACATCACTGATGACATCTCTGATGACATCATCGGCAGAACCACTCACACCCCCCTAACTCCCCCATACAACCACTGCCTGCTCTTAATGCACTTAAAAAATATTTGTTTCCATTCTCAAAGGGGAAGGGGTCCCCTGGGGACCCCATCCCAATTTCGAATGGGTCACTTCCTTCTTCAAGGAGTCGGTAAAATCGGAATGTTTTGTGACCGTAATTTGGTCGTAAAACATTCATATATCCCATTCAGATTCAGTATTTGGAAGGGACGTCCTAAACATGCCCCTTCCAAATACCAAATCACAAACACAAATTGCAATTTGGTAACATGTTACTGAATCACAATTTGTGTTTTGTGCATATGTAAAAGCATTTTTGCTGACGGAAACGGCCTGATTGGCCGTTTCCGACTGCAAAAATGCTTCATACATGTGGCCCTGCGTGCCTTTCTCCTTCGTTATCTCAAGTGATGGTTTCAAATCTGGATCTTCTGTGCACAACGTTTGTTGCCAGACCTTTGTGTTATTTGATCTTTCAGTCAACTGGTCTGTAATAATTTAAACCTTGAAGTCATAATCGTTGCAATGGTCAGCTAATTTTCTCAACTCTGCCACAAATGCTTCAACAGGTTCACCTGCTTGTTGTACTTTCTGTAGGAACTTATGCCTTTCAACACCGCACTCTTGCACGGATGAACCGAGAGTTTTATGACAGTGGAGTACTCATCCATCATATCAACAATATCTTCCTCTTCACCAATCCACACTTTTACCTCCTTTAAAAAACTCCTACCTTTCTGACCCAAATAGTGAATTAGTAGGACTTTCTACTTTTTGGAGGTAAAAACATCACATCAGCAGGATATAAATGCACTTCAAATGCTTCTTTCCATTGTTTTTTAATATAGTAGAAGCATGCGAGGACTACAAAGAAAAGGTGATGGTGGTGTGACAACCTCCACGGTGCTTACAAATTTGATGTCTATGCTACCTGGCTTCCAGTGAGCTATCCTTTATCACCAGAGGGTTTGGTGAGGTTCTAACGTATAATGTTATATCCATGCATTTAGTGCTTTTGCTTCCGAATATGCAATGTAATGGACCAAAAGTTTGCATTTCGTTTTAGCTCATCTATTGTTGCTGACTTGCAAGGCTCATCTCATAAGTAGTGCTGATGGAATTTTCCTCTGTGAGCGCAAGCCAAGTATTTCTGTTTTTCTCCACATGTGCTTGTGGCCGCCTCTTAGTCTACAGAGAAATACAAACAACAACAAAAACATAATTTCATGCCTTGGCTTATGTTTCTCAAAGGTGAAGAGGAGCTTCCTGGGTATGACACGGTAAAGGATTAGCTTCTAGTAATGGGAAATTCTGAGCCAAACTCACTACCCTTCAGCTGGTACCCAGGCCTTTGAACCGCTCCTTCATTTATCCCGAAAGTAAAGAGTCTGGGTATAATTTTCACCACTGCTCTATCTTTCTATTCTCAAATCAACACAAGTGTCTGTTTCAAAAAACCCTCCAACTTCTCTAAATCGACCACCAAGTTGAGGTGGAGAGTGCTCCCATCATGGTACACCCCAACTACTGCAATATCATCTACTCTGGGCCCACAGGTAACTCATCACCAAGCTACAAACACTTCAGAATCAGGCAGCCTGCATCTGCCTCACCTACTGTAAACAGGACCACAGGAAACCCGCAATTAAAGGACTATTGGCCTCCGGCTGACACCAGAATCATGTTTAATGTTAGGTGCATTGTTCATAATGCACACTTGGGCAAATGCAGTTTCTTACCTTTGTGTAAGCACCTCTTTTGATGGAGGCCTCGGTAGTCCATTCCAGGTGAGAGATTATTCAGACTTCAGCCAAATTAGAAAGCTCATAAAGAGTGCAGTTTTGGAAGCAACTCCGGCAGTTCGTGCATGTCTGAGTTAGAGATCTTTGTCATGCGTTGCAAGGCCTGGTGGGGACTGACTGCTACAAAGGGGCCGATTCCGATCTCGGCCGGTAGGGCTCCGAATCGGATTCGGCTTAACCGGATCCGATTCGGAGCCCTATTTCCCGACCGATCCGTACGCGAGTCCGGGCGACCGAGTACGATGCGTTTTCGCCAACCGACTCGTCCGGGCGCTCCGACCGACTCGATCCCGGGTCGAACCGCACCGACCGACTCGCACAGACACGACTCGCACCGCGCAATGGAGACGTTCCCCGGCCGGGTAAGTACGATGCGCGCCGCGAGCAGTCCGACCGAGCCGCGCACTCCGGCTCGAAAGAGCTGTCGGAGCCGTACTTTGGGGGTCCGTGTCAGACCCCCTGTACGCGTAGCTGCGCGAGTCGCACACAGGGGGACCCATGGGTCCCCCTACCTGTGCGTGTACGGCGCGAATCGCTTCGCCGCGTACACGCTGTAGGGGGCGCACTTGTCCGCATCGCACCCATTGAGTCAATGGGAGCCCGCGTACGCGTTGTACGACAGGCTCCCATTGACTTCAATGGGAGTCCGACCGACTCGAGTCCGATGGCATACGTGCGCATCGTACTCGTTCGGTCGGACTGCACGGGTCCGATTCGGTCGGAAATCTCTCCGGGTCCGGCTCGGTCGGAGAGATTTCCGGCCCGAATCGGAATCGGCCCCAAAGTGTCAATGAGTGGTTTGTCTGTGCCCTTTCCTGCCCCCTGCTGTTCAAATGAATTTCCAGAACGGGTTGAAACATCTGCTTGAAATGGCATCCCGTCTCCCGAGGCGGCTCTCTATGACATTTCACAGTGCAGGCGCCTACATGCCAGAGATAGCTGAGCGCACTGCGCGGCAGGAGATCTATGCTGTGTGACAAATGGCTTTGATAATATTACATCCTGGGCTTCAGATGTGGTCATATGGGCTGATTCACATTTTCAGAAGATTTTAATGACCGATAGCTATCAGCCATAATAAGGTATAGGTTATTTAGGAACAGCAAGGGAAAATAATATGAACAAGTATATCATTTTGTAATAGTTCTTATAGGGCTGAAAAGAAAGTTTGGAAATCATAGTACAGGCACCATAATCCTTTTATACGTCAAAATAACTGATGCAGTAAAGGTAGCAGCAGTAGAAGCTTGCTCAGTTAGCCCCCACTGCGTACCTTATGCCTTGGCTTGAAAGCACACCTCCTTAGATCAGTACCTCTGCCCATACATCAATTACCCCCTCTATTTTTCCTCTGCTTGTGAGGCACAAATTTTCATTCCAGCAGCTACATGTACGCCATATAGCATCTCCATTCTGTCACTGCTCTGCTCTGGGAGGCACACCTCCTTAGATTAGTACACACCTTAAAAAATACAACATAGTTTCTCCAGTGGTCTTCTGACCTGTTCTACAAGACATACCTCCGTAGAGCAGCACTGTTAAACCTGTGAGGCTAGGATGGTCTTCCCCACAACTTTTTGCTTTCCTCCTCCATTTTTGTGCTGATCTCGTTTTTGCTGGCCTTATGACTGTGCATTTTACCACTGCTAAGCAGTGCTACAGTGCTTGTGCTCTCTCCTCTAAACATGGCAATATTGGTTTATCCCCAATTGGCATATTTAATTTACTTATAAGTCCCTAGTACAGAGGTACTACATGTATCCATGGCCTGTAAATTAAATGCTACTATTGGGCCTGCTGCACTGGTTGTGCCACTCACTTAAGTAGTTCTTTAAACATGTCTCAGGCTTGCCATTGCAAAGCCTCTGTGTGCAGTCTTAAACTGCCATGTCGACCTGGAAAAATAAACCTTTTCCCAAGCCCAAACCTTCCTTTTCAATACATATAAGTCACCCCTTAGGTAGGCCCTGGGCAGCCCAGAGGAAAAGTTACAATGTATCTGAAAAGTAGGACATGTACATTTAAGTTTTACATGTCCTGGTACTGAAAAAACCTTAAATTCGTTTTTCACTACTGCAAGGCTTTTATCTCCCATAGGATAACATTAGAGTTGCCTAATTACATTTTATAAGTGTAATTTCTAAATGGGAAGAGATACCCAGTTCATGTTTGGTGTCGCTGGAATCACAATTTAAAATCCTAACTTTGGTGAAGTCGGATTTTACAATGAAATTCTGAAAATGCCACTTTTAGAAAGTTGGCATTTTCTTGCCTTAGTCATTCAGGGCCTAATTACGAGTCTGGTGGTCCGAAGACCGCCAGACTCGTGGGGGCGCGGCAGTGGCAGTCCAGCCACCGCCGCATCTGCAGTCTGACTGCCCCATTACATTTTGGGCTGTCAGACCACCATTGCACCACCGCAGCTGCAAGACAACCGCAGTTCCCTGGTGGGGGTACATCAGTAAGGGCCTCTGTAATAAGCTGCTGGTGTCGCTATGGCACCCCCATGCTTTTTACGAGTTTCAGGATCTCCAGCGGTGTCATGGAGGTCTTTCCTCAATGAAAAGGCGGGCGGTCCTGAAACAAAGTACCCATGTGCATGGGGATGCATGCAGGGGGGCACAACATATGCTACTCTTTGTGCATGCAGCCCAGTTCCTGCACAGCATGGACCCTTACAGTCCATGCAGTGTAGGAACCTTTTTTGGCGTTCCCACTGCGGAGCCAATTTTCAGAGGCACTGCTGTGGGACCACCCAAAAAAGCCAGCCAGACACTAGGAAACTCGTAATCTGGCAGGCGGTGGGCCCACAGGTTTGGTGGTGCAGGAGCTAGCTGCCGGCATGGCGGGCAGCTTCAGCACCACCAAACTCGTAAACAGGCCTTTAGTGCCTGTAACCTGTCTCTGGTCACATGACTCGGTGCAATTGAAAGTTGAGCTTTGTGTATTCCTCCTAGACAGCCACACACAGTAGGGAACTTAGGTGTGCCTGGATGGGCCACCACTTGCAGAATGGGAGGAGGCGCTGGGCACAGCCCCACTTACACCTGAATAGGCTGTGTCCTGCCTCCACACAAATGGCTGCATACCCCCTGTGGTTAGTCTGGAGCCAGGGCAGGGAAGGCAGGGTACCTGTGGACTTCAACGGGAAACCTTTAGGTGCTTCTTCCCCACTTCAAAGGCACAACTGGGGATAAATACTGAACCGCAGGCACCAAATCTTCAGTACACTTCTGGACCTGTGGATACTCTGCCAGGAAGAAGGACTGCTGTGCTGCCCCAAGGACTGTCACTCTGCTGCTCTGCTGCTCTAAAGGAACTGCTGCCCTGCTGTGCTGACCTACTTCCTGCTGCCCTCTTGCCTGGGAAAGACAAACTGAGCCTGCAGCTTCATCTTGAACCCAGGATCCCAGGGTGACTACAAGGGCTAGTCTGCTGGCCTACTGATTTGAGCCTCAGAGACATCCCAACCAGCTCCAGTACCCAGCTGCAGTGAGTTCCTGACCCCCTAGTGGTACCTCTCAGGTACAATACCATTGGTGTGGCTCACAGGCTCATACATCAAGCTTTTGGCCTCTTTGTGACCAAAAACGGGCCCATTCACACCGAGACCACGCTGTTAACACCGAAATCCAACACGAGCTGCCACCAGCCTGTCTCTTCACACAGCAGCACCAACAGCCTGCGGGGGGCCTCCAACACAAAGCACCAGCCTGCTCGTCCTCGACTCCCGCTCTGCTCTTCATGGCATGCCAACAACTGCCTGTGACACACTCCTTGCTCCCCGCAACCCTCTCCAACTTGAATGGAATTCTTGGCACAAAACTTGAGAAGGTAAACCTTCTGTGGGACTAATCTGAGACTGTATCCGAGCAGCGCTCCATAGCGGTCGGCCTGAACCTTTAACTTTGACCCGGTCCAGCGCGACCAGATAACTGCAGTTGGCGCTTTATGCTTTTAGGTGCTATTTTACAGTTTATTCTTTAAAATTTCATAACTCAAGATTGGATGTTTGCCTTTTCGTTCTTGTTTTATTTATTAAATGAAGCTCTATTTTTCTAACCTGGTGTGGGATCTTTTTGCACGGTGTTTTCACTGTTTTACTGTTTGAAGTGTTGCACAAAATCTTTACAAATTGCCTCTAAGTTAAGCCTGACTGCTATGTGTCAAGCAACCAGAAGGTTGAGCAGAGGTTGATTTGGGGTATGCTTTGCCTTACCCTGACAAAGATTGTGGTTGCTGCTTGACCACGGCTCATACCCTAGTCAAACAAACCAGACAAATTTCCTACAAGCACCCATGGCCGAATATAAATGGCCCAATTACATGCTAGTAATCTTTACGACAAATTCTAGTCTTCCTCAACACATTCCTAGATACCTGTTGTCCCTGCCCTGTTGATTTTGACTACAGGGAAGCCAAGAACCTTGTCATTGATAGGTGTAGTCTGTCTTTATGTGGTAGGTGTAGTCTGTCTTTATGAGTCCTAGGGAGGAGATGAAGCCTATGTTGGGGACTAGGTACAAGTATTTGTTTTAAAATTTATTTTATGGCTAAGGTAGACAAATCCTGTCTGTGTAACCAGGCAAACCTAATGATGTATGGGCTGGGGAAAGAAAGACAGTTGAGGAGGTAATGGAGCCTCTGCTCATATGCCATCCAGAGGACCAATTCCGCTGGGTGGTTTGGGTGTAGTTCATGATATCTGCTCACCGATAAACGAGCTTAGAGCCTAGTGAGTTAATGATTGGGTGTGATTTGGGACTCTTGCTCAAACTGCTGACTGGCCCTGAAGGAAGATTCTTTCAGCACAACATACTTATTATGCAGACTCTCAGAACATATTTTGAGGTCAAGGACGCAACCATTTGTATTATTTTATAGTACATTTTTTACACATTCCAAGTACTTATCACACTAATTTATTTAGCCTGCGATCTCTCTACTTGCTCACAGTAGATCAACAGTGTATGGCCTAAGGAATCACTGACAGAATATCGAGTCAGAAAATCGACCTACAGAAATATCGACGCAAAAATATCGAAGTCAAGAATATCGACATCCTATCTACATTATGGTAAGTACAAAAATATTGAACAAATATTATCGATGTCAAAATTATCGTTGGTAAAAATATCGTTTTTTTAAGTTACAAAAATAATGTAAAATAAAGTAAATAATACATATAATTAAAATAAACAGTTAAAAATATTTAAATTTAAAAAAAAATTATAACTAATATATATAATGTAAAAATAAATTAAACATATACATATAATATATAATATATATACTTACTTAATAATATTTTTTAATAATTATTTTAATAACTTATAAATTGTTAAAAAATATCTTATAAATTACAAATACATCTCTACACATAAAACAATAATATAAATAAAAATTAAATAAATATATATAACAAATAAAAAAATTACAATTATTTTTAATATATATATTTTTTTTAAATTCTTTTTATTAACAACTCGACCAAATGCACATCAAGTTTAACAGGCAGGTAATTCCGTCTTTCCTCAACGACATTTCATACAATTCAAAATAATACACAGTTAAACACTCGATAGATCAAGGGGAAGCGTGTGTGTCAGTTTCTCTCGGGCGGTCCGGTGGGTCACAAATGTCCCCCCTATGATGGTTCCAGGCGTCCCATATCCTGCTCCACTTCCCGGGGCATCCCCTTGCAATGTATACCGATTTCTCCCTAAACATACACCAATCTAGATCCTCTTCCCACTTCTCGGCCTGTGGTGGCTGGCTAGCCCCCCATAGTTGGGCGATGTTTCGCTTCGCCACCATATATGCCAGCGTAGCCCATTGTGTTGTGTAGGTAGTAAGGTCTGTTGGTTCCCAAATGTTTAGGAGGCATCTACGGGCCTCTGGCTGTAGGTCTATCCCTAGGACCGCCCTCAGCGTGTGGTGGATCTTCCCCCAATACGTTTGTATGCTTTGGCAGTTCCACAGTATATGCATAAATGTCCCCGGCTCCCCGCAGCCCCTTCTACACTCTCCACTGTCTGAGCGACCCATTTGAACCAGACGGGGTCCTGTGATATATATTCTATGCAATATCTTTAACTGCACCAGCCTCAACCTCGTCTGTATCGCCACCACCCGTGGGGAGGAGACCGCCTCTCGCCAGTCCTCTTCGTCCAGTTCGAGGCCATCCTCATTCCAGTAACTTTTTATTTTAAGCAATGGATCGTCCATATTATTAATTAGTTTCCGATAGATCAGTGAAATGGTCTTCTCCGGTAGATGTCCATCGAGCACCCTATCCTCTAGGGGGGAGGCGTCCGGGAGGGCGGTACCCCTCGGGACCTGGGTAAGTAGCGCATGCCGCACCTGGAGGTAGCGGAAGTGCTCGCGATCGTTCAAGTTGTACTGCAGCTTGAGTGAATCAAATGTCTGTATTGTACCCTCGCCCCAGATGTCTTTTATTTGTGAGATCCCAATTAGGTCCCATTTGTCAAATCCCTTGGACTTCCAGAGGCCTCCCAATTTCTCCGAATTCCACAGCGGGGTGGCTAGTGTAAATTTGCCTTCCCATTTGAGGTGTCTGTTGGCCGCGTGCCATACCTGGACGGCATGCGCCATGGGCCCAGTAAGGTGGAATCTGCGAGGCCTAGCATAGAGCGCTCTTGTATAGTCTCCCCCGGGGAGTTGCCACCTATCCATCGCATACCCGGGGTCGTTTGGCTGTCCATAAATCCCATGATTGACTGCCGCCAACTGGGATGCCCAGTAGTATTTTCGTAAGTCTGGCAACCCAATTAATCCGTCATACCAATTTAGCGTGAGCTTGGAAAACGCTATTCGGGGTTTACCATCCCAGAGGAGCTGTCTCTGGAGAGATTCGATCTCCCTGAAATAAGACGCTGGGACCGGATCCATCGTGTTTTGGAGTACGTACAAGAACTGTGGCAGTGCCATCATTTTAAAAAGTACCGCCCTTCCCAACAGAGAGAGCGGGAGGGCCTTCAAGCGCATCACGTCATTTTTAAGGCGCATTAGGAGAGGGCTCAGATTATTGGAGTAACGAAGTCTCGAGTCTGACGTTATGTAAATGCCAAGATATTTAAAGCCTTCCTGAGCTATTTGAATCGGGCAATTGCCTGGAATAACCGGCGGGTCACCTCCCAGGACATATAGCACCGATTTGGACCAGTTTATCGTGAAGCCTGAGTATCTGCTAAAGATTGCCAACACATCTAAAAACCGGCTCAGCGACCCTCTTGGGTTGGCGAGATAGAGTAAGACGTCGTCTGCGTACAGAGAGATTTTGTCTTCCCATTCTGGTGACCATTGCAGTCCACGTATGGACCGGTCCTGTCTGACCCAGGCCGCGAGCGGCTCCAGGGCCAGTGCAAAAAGGAGCGGGGACAGGGGACAGCCCTGTCTAGTGCCCCTACTCAGGCCGATATTTTTAATATTTTTAAAATTAATTATATACTACATTAACTAAAATAATACAAAAAATATTAAATAGCAGAGGGAATACAATTACTATTCCAACTCCAAACAGTGCAACAGTAGGGAAAATGTTGGATAGCGTAGGGGTAACAATGACTATTCCCACTGCAGTGAGTGCAACAGTAGGAAAAGTGTTGGATAGCGTAGGGGTAAAAATTACTATTCCCACTCCAGTGACTGCAACAGTAGGGAAAGTGTTGGATAGCGTAGGGGTTAAAATTACTATTCCCACTCCAGTGAGTGCAACAGTAGGGAAAGTGTTGGATAGCGTAGGGGTGAAAATTACTATTCCCACTCCAGTGAGTGCAACAGTAGGGAAAGTGTTGGATAGCGTAGGGGTTAAAATTACTATTCCCAATCCAGTGAGTGCAACAGTAGGGAAAGTGTTGGATAGCGTAGGGGTAAAAATTACTATTCCCACTCCAGAGAGTGCAACAGTAAGGAAAGTGTTGGATAGCGTTAGGGTTAAAATTTCTATTCCAACTCCAGTGAGTGTAACAGTGTGGAAAATGTAGGATAGCGTAGGGGTTAAATTAACATCCTTATTAATTAATTTTTAAAAATAAATAACATATATAATTATTTAACAAAAATATTAATAATAAATACCAATAAAATTAAATAAATATTTACTTAAATAACATTAAATTACTTCCCACCCTATTCCCCTATAAACGCACAACCCACTACACATAAAAAATAACACATTTAATTTAATTATCAATTAATCAATTAATAAAAATTAATTACCAATTAATAATTAAATAACAATAAATTAATAATAAATACCAATTAATAAAAATTAAAATGTACTTAATTATAATAAATTACTTCCCACCCTATTCCCCTATAAACCCACAACTCGCTACACATAAAAAATAACATATTTAATTTAATTATCAATTAATCAATTAAAAATTAATTACCAAATAATAATTAATTAACAATAAAGTAATTAACAATAACAATAAATAAAAATAATAATACATTAATTATAATTAATATAATTATAAAATAAGCAATTAATAAAAATTAATTACCAACTAATAATTAAATAACAATAAATTAATTAACAATAACAATAAATTAAAAATACTAACAAATTAATTATAATTAATATAATTATAAATTAATCAATTAATACAAATTAATTACCAATTAATAATTAATTAACAATAAATTAATAATCAATAAAAAATATTAATTAATTAATTATAATTAAATTACTTCCCACCCTATTCCCCTATAAACCCACAACCCGCTCTAATACTAAAACGCAAAATGTACTTTAAAAAAAATTACTAATTTCTAAACATTTAATACATATATTTAAAAAAAAAAAAAACATTACAAAAATGTTAAACACATACATATAAAATTCATACTAAAATACATAACACTAATATAAATATCGATATTATTAACAACTATATTTTTGCTAACGATATTACTTACTTCGATATTACTTACTTCGATATAAAAAAAACGATATTACTTACCTTAAGGTCGATATTCTGGTCACCGATATTCTTGACTTCGATATTCTGTCCCTACGATATTTAAAACTCGATATTAGTGTAGGTCGATAATAAAAAATCGATATTATGTCTGCATACCTGGCCGAAGACGTGTGGCTTTGCTGCGGTTTAACTAGAAATTATGGATGGCTCCAACAAAATATGACGAGGGGACCCTAAAATCATGTACTGCAGATTAATTAACCAATCTGGAGCTTGCACTTTCCCCAGTACAAACACTCATTTTAAGACAATGAGGCCCTAAGGAAGTATTTGATTTCTTAAATACTACAGGAAAGGGATATTGTTAAACATAATTTTCATTAGCTTACCCATGTATTTACCTTTGTGTAAACTGGAATCCCCATGGGCGAGTTTAGGCTTTTTCCCTTCTTCAGGGAGATTCTGTGAACTATTTTCTGAAAGGGTGTAGCGAGTTATAGCCCTTTCTTTCTGGAAGGACTGTTTACATACTGAGCCTGGCAACTGACTTTGATGTAGATGCTTTTATATTATCTCCTAATCTCAAAATTATCTCTCTCCCAGCATTTTACCTCTTAGTGGCTGTCTTTTAATGAATAATTGTAATCCTAGTTGGTGACTTCAAAACACATATGCCCCCTTTTTATTTACATTTTTGGTAACTTCTTTAAAGAAAATCTTGCCACCACATAGGTAAAGTGAAAGATATTCTGATAGGTAGAGGCCCTAAAATAGCTAGGAAGCCTAATACAGGACTGATTCAGCCACAGCCCAACCTGCCTTCTCACAGTATGTTTCAGTGGGTAGGTTGGGTAGGCCAATCCCTTCTGAGGGAGCCCACTGTTCTCCCTAAGTGCCCCTCAGAGCTAGACAAACTTCCTTGTTTGAATTTTTTGTCCCCGGGGCTTCTTATAAGTCCATTGTCTACCCTCTTTTCTCAGCCCTAATCACTACATTTGTGGGATAAGCAGCAGTGACCTGGACTTCTTACTTGTATCTGGAAACAGATGTGAAACCAGCAGGCAGGGATTAAAGCTGGCATTGTTATGTCTCTCCTCCATTGCACAAATTGAAGGTATCCTACAAGACTGCAGATTAAAGCAAACAGCAAGACTTAAGCTCCCGCAACACGGTAATGGGGATACAGGGGCATTGCTATGGTAAACCATCTCTTTAAATGTAAGTAAAATACTATGTTGTTTCTTAGTGGCGTGAATCCATTCTTAGCATGCTGTGCTACATAAAAGTGTAATTAAACTAAAGAAAGGGCAAATTGCATTCTGACATGTGGAAAAATAATCCATGTTCTATCTATCACTAATTCCACTCAAGACACGTGATATGCATATGTATATATGAGCCAGTGTAGCGCATTCTCGAGGGATCAACAAGTAACATTCGGGACACACAGGGGCTGCTTCTCCATTGGAGCGGAGCACCGTTGCCCCACTTAAATGCCCACCAAAGCCCCAGAGATGAAAAATAAAATGGTAATTTATTATAATTTTATTTTTCATCATCCGTCCTGAACCGAGTGTCAGGATGGGACGGTGCCTGTTAAGTGGCAGCAGGAAGGAGTGGTGGGCAGAGGGCTGCCTGTGCACTGTTTAAAGTGAGCATGTCTCTTTGCCCGGCTGTCTCGCAACGGCCAGCCAGACATGCGCACTTTAAAACTCTCAACCACAGCTTGGTTGAGAGCAAGTGCACGCCTCTCACTGCGCTGGGGAGCACTGAGAGAGGCCGCTTCCTCCAATCAGGGCACTGCTCTCATGCTGGTTAACAGCATGTGAGCAGCGCCAGGATTGGTTAAGGGAGTTTGCTGGGTCCCGCACTGCAGTCTCAGCAGAAGAGGTCCAGAGCGAGGAGGACGTCGTGTCGTCTGGAATTCGGTAAGCATTTTAGTTGGAATTTTCTTTTTTTATTTTATATGCATGTGTGCGCACCCGCCCATTTGCACGCTCCCCCCTCAGTAGATGCCAGCCCGCACTGGGGACACAGCTGTGGATCCTAACAGGAGCATTCCAGGCTTCTATCCTTCTGACACATCTACACTGAGCATCACTGAGCTGACTGATAGGAACCCCTGTTGTTTACAGTAGCACAAAACGGCAAAATCAGGTAGATATGCCAAATGTATATACTTGTTAAATATCATTGGAAGTTAAGGCTACTATAGGTGTAGAATGCAGCACATGAAAAAATAATGAGTCCCAAACATACATCAGACATCAGTTAAGGTCATTTTATTTATTATTCAAATTGATGTAAGGCTTTTCAAGGCTACTTTGATGTGTGTTTCTGATGATGTTCGTGAGAACTTTTGATGTTTCTTATTCGGTGTGATTGTCTGACCCCACTGTACCCTTAACTTGCATTGAAAGTTTTCATTAAGTGAATGACAGTCACTAATATGCAAAGCTAAGTAGTATATCATAAAGACCAATTCGGCATACATATACATTATGTTTAATTTGGTTTAGTAAAGTTCTTTGACTCCCAATTTTTTTTTTATACCTGAATAAATATGTCTTCTGTGGGCATGTTTAGTTCATTTGTTTATGTGAATGACCATTCATTAATCTAAATGTACGTTATTTACTGTGATTGTGAATTTGTAGATTTGAATGTATTTTACTGAGGACTAACGTCCTTTGTCTTTAGAAGGACTGCACATTTGTTGTTAGTCGAGAAGTTCAGTCATTCGGGCAAATCTGCATTCATTTAAATTCAGGTCCATATGTTGAGATGCTTAATGAAGTTGAGTTGTACTAGTTTTAAGTATTTCTGATTTCATTATGGCTGGATATTAGCCAGTCTTACAGAATTTGAATGGGTAATGACACCGCGTAGTTCTTTGCACATAATGGAAATGTGTCATGGCAGCTGTCTTATGTAGAATGAACTGTGTATTGAACGGGGGCAACTACAAGAGGCAGTGCTCTCCATATCATGACTTTGAATCCCAGCGACAAAGCAGCAGCCTTCTAGCCTTCTGTGATAGGTACACTGAGTACATGTCATTGGGGCACCTAAAGGTATGAAGTGCTACATAAAAATAATAAAAAATAATTTGTATTACAACATAAGAATGTGTGAATGTGGTACTTCTATATGACATACGTACCCAAAAAGCAGCAGAGTGCTGTACAGGGTCAAAGGCATAGGGGCCGATTCCGATCTCGGTCGGAGGCGCACCCAACACCATTCGGTCGGGAAAAAAGCCATGCGAAAGCCTGTTTCCCGACCGATCCGTACAGCACACCGAACGAGCAAGTACGATGCGCACAACAGCAAAGAATCCAGCCGAGCCGTACTCACCCAAACCAGGTCCTGTTCTCCGACCGAGGCGAATCCGGAAACGCCGAATCGAGTCGCACGGAAGGAAAAATGCAGCCCCGTCCGGCCGGACAAGTACGATGCGCTTTCCGTACGCGCCGAACCCGTCGCTACGCACGGCACGTCAAAGCATCCGGGAGAGGCGCACATAAGCTCCGATTCGCGCCACAACACGATCCACGGCTCCGAGACGAACACGGCAGCGACGAGGACGAGGCGAAGCGACGAGGACCAGGCGAAGCGACGAGGACGACGCGAAGCAACGAGAAGGACGAACGACACGAACCAACCATGAATCCCTTCGTCCCGATCATACCAATATTCTACATATACTACCGGAACAGGCACGGACGCGTACGGCGCAGAAGGTAAGCCAGACACTAACCACAAAACACATACAACACGTACACGACACATCACACACACACAGAGGGATGCAGAATATACTTACACCAGCAACAGCAGCACCATAGGGGCGGGATGCCCATCACCAATGCCACATATGCACACAAGGGCCTGAATGCGCACCACCACCCCTACCCAGGGGGGCAGGATGCCTACCACCACTACCACCCTTACCCAGGGGGGCTGGATGCCTACCACTACTACCACCCTTACCCAGGGGGGCTGGATGCCTACCACTACTACCACCCTCACCCAGGGTGGGCTGGATGCCTACCACTACTACCACCCTCACCCAGGGGGGGCAGGATGCCTACCACCACCCTTAGCCAGGGGGGCTGGATGCCTACCACTACTACCACCCTCACCCAGGGGGGCAGGATGCCTACCACTACTACCACCCTCACCCAGGGGGGCAGGATGCCTACCACTACTACCACCCTTAGCCAGGGGGGCAGGATGCCTACCACTACTACCACCCTCACCCAGGGGGCAGGATGCCTACCACTACTACCATCCTTAGCCAGGGGGCAGGATGCCTACCACTACTACCACCCTCACCCAGGGGGGCAGGATGCCTACCACTACTACCACCCTCACCCAGGGGGGCAGGATGCCTACCACTACTACCACCCTCACCCAGGGGGGCAGGATGCCTACCACTACTACCACCCTTAGCCAGGGGGGCTGGATGCCTACCACCACCCTTAGCCAGGGGGGCAGGATGCCTACCACCACTACCACCCTCACCCAGGGGGGCTGGATGCCTACCACTACTACCACCCTCACCCAGGGGGGCAGGATGCCTACCACTACTACCACCCTTAGCCAGGGGGCTGGATGCCTACCACCACTACCACCCTCACCAAGGGGGCTGGATGCCTACCACTACTACCACCCTCACCCAGGGGGGGCAGGATGCCTACCACTACAACCACCCTTAGCCAGGGGGGGCTGGATGCCTACCACCACCCTTAGCCAGGGGGGGCAGGATGCCTACCACCACTACCACCCTCACCCAGGGGGGGCTGGATGCCTACCACTACTACCACCCTCACCCAGGGGGGCAGGATGCCTACCACCACCCTTAGCCAGGGGGGCTGGATGCCTACCACTACTACCACTCTCACCCAGGGGGGCAGGATGCCTACCACTACTACCACCCTCACCCAGGGGGGCAGGATGCCTACCACTACTACCACCCTCACCCAGGGGGGCAGGATGCCTACCACTACTACCACCCTTAGCCAGGGGGGCTGGATGCCTACCACCACCCTTAGCCAGGGGGGCAGGATGCCTACCACCACTACCACCCTCACCCAGGGGGCTGGATGCCTACCACTACTACCACCCTCACCCAGGGGGGCAGGATGCCTACCACTACTACCACCCTTAGCCAGGGGGGGCTCGATGCCTACCACCACCCTTAGCCAGGGGGGGCAGGATGCCTACCACCACTACCACCCTCACCCAGGGGGGGCTGGATGCCTACCACTACTACCACCCTCACCCAGGGGGGCAGGATGCCTACCACCACCCTTAGCCAGGGGGGCTGGATGCCTACCACTACTACCACCCTCACCCAGGGGGGCAGGATGCCTACCACTACTACCACCCTCACCCAGGGGGGCAGGATGCCTACCACTACTACCACCCTCACCCAGGGGGGCAGGATGCCTACCACTACTACCACCCTTAGCCAGGGGGGCAGGATGCCTACCACTACTACTACCCTCACCCAGGGGGGCAGGATGCCTACCACTACTACCACCCTTAGCCAGGGGGGCAGGATGCCTACCACTACTACCACCCTCACCCAGGGGGGCAGGATGCCTACCACTACTACCACCCTCACCCAGGGGGGCAGGATGCCTACCACTACTACCACCCTCACCCAGGGGGCAGGATGCCTACCACTACTACCACCCTTAGCCAGGGGGCTGGATGCCTACCACCACCCTTAGCCAGGGGGGCAGGATGCCTACCACCACTACCACCCTCACCCAGGGGGGGCTGGATGCCTACCACTACTACCACCCTCACCCAGGGGGGGCTGGATGCCTACCACCACCCTTAGCCAGGGGGGGCAGGATGCCTACCACCACTACCACCCTCACCCGGGGGGCTGGATGCCTACCACTACTACCACCCTCACCCAGGGGGGCAGGATGCCTACCACCACTACCACCCCCACCCATAGGATGGACAATGCATGACACAACCAGCACACCACAACCTAGAGAATGCAAGAAGAAGACATCCCCCAACACCATGACAAGCGTGTGTAGACTGTGTCAAATGCCTACAACACCGAACATGACTTCGAACATACAATGTGACCCCCTAGCACATGTGCCACACAAATATGTGTGTGGCACACACAACGCAAGCAGGCCATGACCATTGTGGCAATGGGGTCCAAACCCCATCATCACAGTGACCAAAAGGTAAGTGTGGGGTCCATAGCTGCAGCACATTTTGAACATTGTGGCAATGGGGTCCAAACCCCCATCATCACAGTGACCAAAAGGTAAGTGTGGGGTCCATAGCTGAAGCACATTTTGAACATTGTGGCAATGGGGTCCAAACCCCCATCATCACAGTGACCAAAAGGCAACTGTGGGGTCCATAGCTGCAGCACATTTTGAACATTGTGGCAATGGGGTCCAAACCCCCATCATCACAGTGACCAAAAGGTAAGTGTGGGGTCCATAGCTGCAGCACATTTTGAACATTGTGGCAATGGGGTCCAAACCCCCATCATCACAGTGACCAAAAGGCAAGTGTGGGGTCCATAGCTGCAGCACATTTTGAACATTGTGGCAATGGGGTCCAAACCCCCATCATCACAGTGACCAAAAGGTAAGTGTTGACAAAGTAAGAGGTGCAACTGCCAAACTGCATGGATGATTCCTGGTCACAGAACAACAAACACATCAGTGGCAAAGTAGTGTATGTGTCCCATTGCAACATAAATTGGGGGAGCCAAATCCTGCAGTGCAAATAAGACATAACTTTGGCCATGTGCAGACAAACAACACCCATGGGGGCTGACACCGTCAACAATCATCAATGACACAATGACAGAAGTGACCATCCGAATGCAGACCCACATATTTGCACCAATGGGCACACACATGCAGATACCCTGTGGAGACTGCAGATGTGAGGTGAACAGATACCATACCATGGCAGCAATGGGACACACAATCAACAATTAGCACCAAATGAGGGCTCCCGTCCCATCAGCCTGGTCATGGAAGTGCCAACGGAATCATCAGCACAGATCCAACACACTTGTATAGCAATGTTGCACTGACAACACAGATGAGTCCTTCCCCATTGATGCCCAAACCTGCATGTTCACTGGAGATGGCCACACGGTCAGGGAAGTAGACGAATAGAACAATGGCAGGCACAACAGATGTGCAGGGGTGGAAGCCACAGATGTGAAATTGCCAATCTAAGTAGGAAATCCCATTGCCAAATACTGAACACATGACACCCTCAGATGCTGCTATGGATGACATGGATACACCACAGGATACGACACATTCCCCCTGGACCACATGGGTTCCTGCACAGTAACACTTCATTATCATGAGACCAAATATCACCATCACTGCAGCAAGGGCATGGTTAGCATCATCAACATCATGTACATCAGAAGCAAAAGCACTAGAGAACAGAAAGTTGTTTTATTCAGCATATGTGGCATTAAAAGTAGAAGTCCGGTAGAACATAAACAAAGGCCAATGGCCAGTCCATCAACAAAGTCACAAGTGGGTGACAGTGGCAGATGCCACCCTACACATGCCTGCACAAAACCAGGGACAATCCACTAGGAGGGGCAACCGGGGGGTAGGCCAGGCACCGCAGGGACAGGATCAGGGCTCATCAGGAGGAAGCAGGGAAGGGGTGGTGGGTGCTGGAGAGCCACTGACAACTGCAGTGGAGGTGTCTGACATGGTGTGTGCCGGCACAACTGGGGGGCATGGCTCAGATGTTGTGGGTGCCGGCACGACTGCAGTGGACCCTGCAGATGGAGTGGACAGGTCCGCCACTGCAGTGCCCAAGTCAGACAGGGTGGTAGTGGACTCCACTGCAGTGCCTACCACCAGGGGAGGAGAATGGGGAACAGGCAAGGTGGGCTGGACAGAGGGGGAGGACACCCTCACCACATCAGTGGCACAGACAAGCGCAGCGGGGGGGTGGTGCCGGGAGAGCAAGTGGCAGGGGGAGAAGGCCGGAGCCTCTTGGGGATGGTATATCTGTGGGTGGGGGAACCTGGGGCAGGGTGTGGTGGGGGCACCTGTGGAGTGGGGGCCTGAGGGATGGAGGAAGGAGACCTGGTGCTTGAGCTGCAGGGCGGCGGCGGGGTCTTGCTCTTAGCACTCCGGGGGACTTGCGGGTGGGGGCCTCAGTCTGTCTGCTCCTGGGGGAGGGTGTCCGGGGGCGAGGGGCACTCTGCTCTGTGTGGGGGCTTCCTCTTCCCCCTGGATGCTGGGGCAGCTGGATCGGAGGGGAAGAGGCCGAGGTCACTGAGGAAGAGGCGCTGGGTCTTTGGGGTTGCAGGTGAGGCAAGGGAGGGTGCTTTGGAGGGAGAGGCAACTGAGGACTGCGCAGTGCCCGTGGATGCGTGTGTGTGTACCAGGGCCCCATCCCCTGTGAGTCTGGTTTCAGTCCCCTGACTGTGCGTGCGTGTGCGTTTAGTTTGTGGCGTGTGTGTCTGTGTGCTGGACGTGTGTGTGCTGGTGTGTGCCTGTGCCGGTGTGTATGTGCTTGGGACGGGTAAGGTGCTGGGGAGTGTGGATGGAGCAGAGGCAGGAGGGGTGAGGGACTGTCTGAGGAGGGACACTGCTGCCGTCAGGGAGGAGTCTATGGACCTGTTGCCCCTCTGTAGGTCAGACATGCCCGATGAGATGCCCTCCATGAACGACACCAGCTGAGTCAACAGTGCGGTGTGCGCATGGAGGACACTCAGCATGGCTGTCTGCCCTACATGGAGCTGGCGAAGGAGGTACACAGACTCCTCACTCAGGGCAGCAGGGGACACAGGGGCAGGGGGTGCGGTGCCTGGGCCAAAGGAGACACGCTCCCGAACATGGGAGCCTCCATGGACCTGGGGAATGGGAGCCGATGGGAGGGCGGTGGTGGTGCTGGTGGTGGCGGGGACAGCAACACTAGCTGGGGTGTGGTGGCTGCTGACACCCGCCTCCACAAGGGAGTCATCCTCCGAGTTGCTCTGGTCCTCAGCTGAGGTGGATGGTGCTGAGGACTCCTCAGTGTGGCTCCCCTCGCCCTCCGTGCCACTGGGTCCCTCCGACCACTCCTCGGCTGCTGACCCAGTCTGGCTCTCTGGCTCCTCCTGGTCCGTGGAGCTGTCCCCTTCCGTGGCCGTGGAGGTATCTGCAAACAATGGGGAAACAGACAGACATCAGTCACCTGCACCAAACGCACACACCACTGTGAGCACAGCACATTACAGAGCAAGCCCTGGCATCATTAGTTGTACATTGCTAAAAGTGCCCTAACTGAACAGGAGAAGCCAATTGTCAGTCTGATGCCAAGCATGGCACTCACATCCCACATGGCCTTGCACCCATCTGTCTGGTGTCTGTTGGATTGCAACACCCCAGTGTGGACACATGCACCAAGTACACAGTAGTTGGACAGTGCAGAGGACACGGTGTGGCATGTGGACATGCACACATCACAGCTCTTGCCACTGAGTCAGTACAGGTTTCCGGATGAAAGGGATGCCCAGAGTCAAATAGGAAATGCATGTGATGCATACCAGCGACAGACACCATGATGCACCCATGTCCTGATAGCCAGCGCCACTATGGTGTGCATGTAGCACATGTCACTCCCCTGCAGGACCACCAATAAGTTGACACATGCCATGGCAGAGGCATGACTGCTAAGTCATACATCACTGTCTCAGTGTTGTATGACTTGGCAGCCAGACAACAACACTATGCACTGTGTCACAATAGTAGGTCATGGGGAATGCAAGTCCTGGAGCTGCACAAGTGCACATGTACATCCCCCACACAACACATCATCTTAACCCTCATCTGTCGAGGTCACACCTATTGGACATATGGGAGACCTGTGACACTACCCTCTGAACCTGAGCCCCTCACAATTTGCTGTGAATGGGGAACAGCTGCCTGAACTTCACATTCGCATAC
Source organism: Calotriton arnoldi (assembly GCA_963921515.1). NCBI lineage: Eukaryota > Metazoa > Chordata > Amphibia > Caudata > Salamandridae > Calotriton > Calotriton arnoldi. The sequence continues at coordinate 67,034 of CAWUFW010016886.1, forward strand.
CCCAGTCTGCACGGGCAGCTGATCAAACACCTATGTGACACACAAGTATCGTCTCCTATGGTCACATCTCCAGGGGCATGCTGAGCCCCTACCAAGAAACACCCCAGCAGTCCTGGCAACTAATCCACAGCACACTGACACAGAGGCAGACACCTGAGGGCTCAAATCACTGTGCACAATGTGTCAGCTGATACACGGGAGTGGGAGTACAGAGTGCATTGCATGGCCTGGAGTAGGCATGACTGTCCTGCTCCACATGAATGAGGGATGTGCCCTGGACAGTGGATAGCTGGCTATGTATGTGTGACACACGTAATCTGCACACTCCTGGGGCCCAAACATTGTTCCCACCCGCTGCATGGGCGTGTGCCACATACCCCAGGCACATGTGGTGGCTCAGCTCAGCAAGTGGACCGCATATCAAAGCAACACGCAGATCACATGTCCAAACCCAGGCGTTGTGTGAACAATGGACCCACCCATGATGCCCACAACAGAGTTAGGGAAACAGATGCTGTCCCCCACCTTTAGTGAAGCAAACTGCAAGGACACAGTCCCAAGTGACACAATTCCCTGAATGTAAGGGCCACACCTGGGTATCAGATGAGCAGTGGGCAGTGCACAATAGAGGGACATGGCTCCTGGACAACATGACTGCTGCACTGTGGCAGTTGAACCAGGCCAGAGGAGGGCACAAAGCATGTAATACAGAGTTCACAGTGCAGTCTTTGACTCACTCCCTCCTTGCTGCTGTCTGGCCTTCAGCTGCCCATCCAGGTCTGGAAACACCACCGCCAGGATCTGGAGCATGTGGGGGTCAGGGTCCGTGTTCCGCCCCTCCTGAGAGGAGGCGACAGCTTCAGCAGGACCCGTGCAATCCTCCGGGTCCAGCCCCGAAGGTCCTGCCACCTCTTCTGGCAGTTGCGGATCCGGCGCTTGTAGACCCCCACGGACCGGACAGGCCGGACGATGTCCTTCCAGATTTCCTGCTTCCGATGGGCATTAACCTGCCAGGATGACAAAGTGAAAAGGCCATTACCACACATGCAACATATCCGTGCATGACACAGTTGTATATACATGTCTCAATCACAGGGGCACATGATGTACACAGGCAGTGCAAAGCTGACCATGGACAGTTTGCCAGACGTCACTACATGGTATCATTGCATGGGAAGTAAAACCATGTTCAAATGCACTGTCACTGCACCATACCTGTCCAGTGCAAGTCACTACACACTATGGGGGGTGACAACTACTCAGTGAGCCTGCTAGCCAGTGGCGTGCAGACTCTCAGCCTTGCTAGTCACACAAAATGCACATTCAGAAAGGCAGTGCACAGAACACTCACCTGCTCCCCTGGTGTCCCATACAGCTTGCTGTACTGTGGAAGTAGGCTGTCCAGCAGGGCCTGGTTCTCTTCAAGGCTGAAGGCTGGGGCTCTCTCCACAGTACGTGCCATTGCAGGGTCCAGAGGGGCAGAGACAGCAGCAGTGCAGTGGCAGATGTCGTCCTGGAGCATGTAGTGCAGGCAAGTGAGCTCTCAGGGGAACAGCCAGCAATATATATGTGCTGGAGAGGCAGATACTGTCCCTTGTGTCCAAAGTGATAGGTCCAAGTCGTTTGCATCTTCTGAATCTGGCCAATCCATGGAATAGCAGCACCAAAACACGCCCACAGCATCCTTCAAATCTTCAACTTCATGACATACATGATTTTGCAACATTGTTGTGGGTGACCAACTGAATTTACAGCAACCGACTCGCTTGAAATTCGAAAACGCGTCCGTTGCCAGGCAAGCCCATTGTCAATGGGTGCGCACCGATCGGTCCATTGCGGTACAACGCGCACAGGGGTACAACGCGTACCCGCACACATTGAATGCAATGGGCCGGCCGGAGGCACCGATCGGTCCATTGCAGTTCAACGCGCACAGGGGTACAACGCTGTACCCGCACACATTGAATGCAATGGGCCGGCCGTAGGCACCGATCGGTCCATTGCGGTACAACGCGCACAGGGGTACAACGCGTACCCGCACACATTGAATGCAATGGGCCGGCCGGAGGCACCGATCGGTCCATTGCAGTACAACGCGCACAGGGGTACAACGCGTACCCGCACACATTGAATGCAATGGGCCGGCCGGAGGCACCGATCGGTCCATTGCAGTTCAACGCGCACAGGGGTACAACGCGTACCCGCACACATTGAATGCAATGGGCCGGCCGGAGGCACAGATCGGTCCATTGCGGTACAACGCGCACAGGGGTACAACGCGTACCCGCACACATTGAATGCAATGGGCCGGCCGGAGGCACCGATCGGTCCATTGCGGTACAACGCGCACAGGGGTACAACGCGTACCCGCACACATTGAATGCAATGGGCCGGCCGGAGGCACCGATCGGTCCATTGCAGTTCAACGCGCACAGGGGTACATCGCGTACCCGCACACATTGAATGCAGGGGGGCTCGATGCCTACCACCACCCTTAGCCAGGGGGCAGGATGCCTACCACCACTACCACCCTCACCCAGGGGGGCTGGATGCCTACCACTACTCCCACCCTCACCTAGGGGGGCAGGATGCCTACCACCACCCTTAGCCAGGGGGCTGGATGCCTACCACTACTACCACCCTCACCCAGGGGGGCAGGATGCCTACCACTACTACCACCCTCACCCAGGGGGGCAGGATGCCTACCACTACTACCACCCTCACCCAGGGGGGCAGGATGCCTACCACTACTACCACCCTCACCCAGGGGGCAGGATGCCTACCACTACTACTACCCTTAGCCAGGGGGGCAGGATGCCTACCACTACTACCACCCTCACCCAGGGGGGCAGGATGCCTACCACTACTACCACCCTGAGCCAGGGGGGCAGGATGCCTACCACTACTACCACCCTCACCCAGGGGGGCAGGATGCCTACCACTACTACCACCCTCACCCAGGGGGGCAGGATGCCTACCACTACTACCACCCTCACCCAGGGGGGCAGGATGCCTACCACTACTACCACCCTTAGCCAGGGGGGCTGGATGCCTACCACCACCCTTAGCCAGGGGGCAGGATGCCTACCACCACTACCACCCTCACCCAGGGGGCTGGATGCCTACCACTACTACCACCCTCACCCACGGGGGCTGGATGCCTACCACCACCCTTAGCCAGGGGGCAGGATGCCTACCACCACTACCACCCTCACCCAGGGGGCTGGATGCCTACCACTACTACCACCCTCACCCAGGGGGGCAGGATGCCTACCACCACTACCACCCCCACCCATAGGATGGACAATGCATGACACAACCAGCACACCACAACCTAGGGAATGCAAGAAGAAGACATCCCCCCAACACCATGACAAGCGTGTGTAGACTGTGTCAAATGCCTACAACACCGAACATGACTTCGAACATACAATGTGACCCCCTAGCACATGTGCCACACAAATATGTGTGTGGCACACACAACGCAAGCAGGCCATGACCATTGTGGCAATGGGGTCCAAACCCCCATCATCACAGTGACCAAAAGGTAAGTGTGGGGTCCATAGCTGCAGCACATTTTGAACATTGTGGCAATGGGGTCCAAACCCCCATCATCACAGTGACCAAAAGGTAAGTGTGGGGTCCATAGCTGAAGCACATTTTGAACATTGTGGCAATGGGGTCCAAACCCCCATCATCACAGTGACCAAAAGGCAACTGTGGGGTCCATAGCTGCAGCACATTTTGAACATTGTGGCAATGGGGTCCAAACCCCCATCATCACAGTGACCAAAAGGTAAGTGTGGGGTCCATAGCTGCAGCACATTTTGAACATTGTGGCAATGGGGTCCAAACCCCCATCATCACAGTGACCAAAAGGCAAGTGTGGGGTCCATAGCTGCAGCACATTTTGAACATTGTGGCAATGGGGTCCAAACCCCCATCATCACAGTGACCAAAAGGTAAGTGTTGACAAAGTAAGAGGTGCAACTGCCAAACTGCATGGATGATTCCTGGTCACAGAACAACAAACACATCAGTGGCAAAGTAGTGTATGTGTCCCATTGCAACATAAATTGGGGGAGCCAAATCCTGCAGTGCAAATAAGACATAACTTTGGCCATGTGCAGACAAACAACACCCATGGGGGCTGACACCGTCAACAATCATCAATGACACAATGACAGAAGTGACCATCCGAATGCAGACCCACATATTTGCACCAATGGGCACACACATGCAGATACCCTGTGGAGACTGCAGATGTGAGGTGAACAGATACCATACCATGGCAGCAATGGGACACACAATCAACAATTAGCACCAAATGAGGGCTCCCGTCCCATCAGCCTGGTCATGGAAGTGCCAACGGAATCATCAGCACAGATCCAACACACTTGTATAGCAATGTTGCACTGACAACACAGATGAGTCCTTCCCCATTGATGCCCAAACCTGCATGTTCACTGGAGATGGCCACACGGTCAGGGAAGTAGACGAATAGAACAATGGCAGGCACAACAGATGTGCAGGGGTGGAAGCCACAGATGTGAAATTGCCAATCTAAGTAGGAAATCCCATTGCCAAATACTGAACACATGACACCCTCAGATGCTGCTATGGATGACATGGATACACCACAGGATACGACACATTCCCCCTGGACCACATGGGTTCCTGCACAGTAACACTTCATTATCATGAGACCAAATATCACCATCACTGCAGCAAGGGCATGGTTAGCATCATCAACATCATGTACATCAGAAGCAAAAGCACTAGAGAACAGAAAGTTGTTTTATTCAGCATATGTGGCATTAAAAGTAGAAGTCCGGTAGAACATAAACAAAGGCCAATGGCCAGTCCATCAACAAAGTCACAAGTGGGTGACAGTGGCAGATGCCACCCTACACATGCCTGCACAAAACCAGGGACAATCCACTAGGAGGGGCAACCGGGGGGTAGGCCAGGCACCGCAGGGACAGAATCAGGGCTCACCAGGAGGAAGCAGGGAAGGGGTGGTGGGTGCTGGAGAGCCACTGACAACTGCAGTGGAGGTGTCTGACATGGTGTGTGCCGGCACAACTGGGGGCATGGCTCAGATGTTGTGGGTGCCGGCACGACTGCAGTGGACCCTGCAGATGGAGTGGACAGGTCCGCCACTGCAGTGCCCAAGTCAGACAGGGTGGTAGTGGACTCCACTGCAGTGCCTACCACCAGGGGAGGAGAATGGGGAACAGGCAAGGTGGGCTGGACAGAGGGGGAGGACACCCTCACCACATCAGTGGCACAGACAAGCGCAGCGGGGGGTGGTGCCGGGAGAGCAAGTGGCAGGGGGAGAAGGCCGGAGCCTCTTGGGGATGGTATATCTGTGGGTGGGGGAACCTGGGGCAGGGTGTGGTGGGGGCACCTGTGGAGTGGGGGCCTGAGGGATGGAGGAAGGAGACCTGGTGCTTGAGCTGCAGGGCGGCGGCGGGGTCTTGCTCTTAGCACTCCGGGGGACTTGCGGGTGGGGGCCTCAGTCTGTCTGCTCCTGGGGGAGGGTGTCCGGGGGCGAGGGGCACTCTGCTCTGTGTGGGGGCTTCCTCTTCCCCCTGGATGCTGGGGCAGCTGGATCGGAGGGGAAGAGGCCGAGGTCACTGAGGAAGAGGCGCTGGGTCTTTGGGGTTGCAGGTGAGGCAAGGGAGGGTGCTTTGGAGGGAGAGGCAACTGAGGACTGCGCAGTGCCCGTGGATGCGTGTGTGTGTACCAGGGCCCCATCCCCTGTGAGTCTGGTTTCAGTCCCCTGACTGTGCGTGCGTGTGCGTTTAGTTTGTGGCGTGTGTGTCTGTGTGCTGGACGTGTGTGTGCTGGTGTGTGCCTGTGCCGGTGTGTATGTGCTTGGGACGGGTAAGGTGCTGGGGAGTGTGGATGGAGCAGAGGCAGGAGGGGTGAGGGACTGTCTGAGGAGGGACACTGCTGCCGTCAGGGAGGAGTCTATGGACCTGTTGCCCCTCTGTAGGTCAGACATGCCCGATGAGATGCCCTCCATGAACGACACCAGCTGAGTCAACAGTGCGGTGTGCGCATGGAGGACACTCAGCATGGCTGTCTGCCCTACATGGAGCTGGCGAAGGAGGTACACAGACTCCTCACTCAGGGCAGCAGGGGACACAGGGGCAGGGGTGCGGTGCCTGGGCCAAAGGAGACACGCTCCCGAACATGGGAGCCTCCATGGACCTGGGGAATGGGAGCCGATGGGAGGGCGGTGGTGGTGCTGGTGGTGGCGGGGACAGCAACACTAGCTGGGGTGTGGTGGCTGCTGACACCCGCCTCCACAAGGGAGTCATCCTCCGAGTTGCTCTGGTCCTCAGCTGAGGTGGATGGTGCTGAGGACTCCTCAGTGTGGCTCCCCTCGCCCTCCGTGCCACTGGGTCCCTCCGACCACTCCTCGGCTGCTGACCCAGTCTGGCTCTCTGGCTCCTCCTGGTCCGTGGAGCTGTCCCCTTCCGTGGCCGTGGAGGTATCTGCAAACAATGGGGAAACAGACAGACATCAGTCACCTGCACCAAACGCACACACCACTGTGAGCACAGCACATTACAGAGCAAGCCCTGGCATCATTAGTTGTACATTGCTAAAAGTGCCCTAACTGAACAGGAGAAGCCAATTGTCAGTCTGATGCCAAGCATGGCACTCACATCCCACATGGCCTTGCACCCATCTGTCTGGTGTCTGTTGGATTGCAACACCCCAGTGTGGACACATGCACCAAGTACACAGTAGTTGGACAGTGCAGAGGACACGGTGTGGCATGTGGACATGCACACATCACAGCTCTTGCCACTGAGTCAGTACAGGTTTCCGGATGAAAGGGATGCCCAGAGTCAAATAGGAAATGCATGTGATGCATACCAGCGACAGACACCATGATGCACCCATGTCCTGATAGCCAGCGCCACTATGGTGTGCATGTAGCACATGTCACTCCCCTGCAGGACCACCAATAAGTTGACACATGCCATGGCAGAGGCATGACTGCTAAGTCATACATCACTGTCTCAGTGTTGTATGACTTGGCAGCCAGACAACAACACTATGCACTGTGTCACAATAGTAGGTCATGGGGAATGCAAGTCCTGGAGCTGCACAAGTGCACATGTACATCCCCCACACAACACATCATCTTAACCCTCATCTGTCCAGGTCACACCTATTGGACATATGGGAGACCTGTGACACTACCCTCTGAACCTGAGCCCCTCACAATTTGCTGTGAATGGGGAACAGCTGCCTGAACTTCACATTCGCATACCCCAGTCTGCACGGGCAGCTGATCAAACACCTATGTGACACACAAGTATCGTCTCCTATGGTCACATCTCCAGGGGCATGCTGAGCCCCTACCAAGAAACACCCCAGCAGTCCTGGCAACTAATCCACAGCACACTGACACAGAGGCAGACACCTGAGGGCTCAAATCACTGTGCACAATGTGTCAGCTGATACACGGGAGTGGGAGTACAGAGTGCATTGCATGGCCTGGAGTAGGCATGACTGTCCTGCTCCACATGAATGAGGGATGTGCCCTGGACAGTGGATAGCTGGCTATGTATGTGTGACACACGTAATCTGCACACTCCTGGGGCCCAAACATTGTTCCCACCCGCTGCATGGGCGTGTGCCACATACCCCAGGCACATGTGGTGGCTCAGCTCAGCAAGTGGACCGCATATCAAAGCAACACGCAGATCACATGTCCAAACCCAGGCGTTGTGTGAACAATGGACCCACCCATGATGCCCACAACAGAGTTAGGGAAACAGATGCTGTCCCCCACCTTTAGTGAAGCAAACTGCAAGGACACAGTCCCAAGTGACACAATTCCCTGAATGTAAGGGCCACACCTGGGTATCAGATGAGCAGTGGGCAGTGCACAATAGAGGGACATGGCTCCTGGACAACATGACTGCTGCACTGTGGCAGTTGAACCAGGCCAGAGGAGGGCACAAAGCATGTAATACAGAGTTCACAGTGCAGTCTTTGACTCACTCCCTCCTTGCTGCTGTCTGGCCTTCAGCTGCCCATCCAGGTCTGGAAACACCACCGCCAGGATCTGGAGCATGTGGGGGGTCAGGGTCCGTGTTCCGCCCCTCCTGAGAGGAGGCGACAGCTTCAGCAGGACCCGTGCAATCCTCCGGGTCCAGCCCCGAAGGTCCTGCCACCTCTTCTGGCAGTTGCGGATCCGGCGCTTGTAGACCCCCACGGACCGGACAGGCCGGACGATGTCCTTCCAGATTTCCTGCTTCCGATGGGCATTAACCTGCCAGGATGACAAAGTGAAAAGGCCATTACCACACATGCAACATATCCGTGCATGACACAGTTGTATATACATGTCTCAATCACAGGGGCACATGATGTACACAGGCAGTGCAAAGCTGACCATGGACAGTTTGCCAGACGTCACTACATGGTATCATTGCATGGGAAGTAAAACCATGTTCAAATGCACTGTCACTGCACCATACCTGTCCAGTGCAAGTCACTACACACTATGGGGGTGACAACTACTCAGTGAGCCTGCTAGCCAGTGGCGTGCAGACTCTCAGCCTTGCTAGTCACACAAAATGCACATTCAGAAAGGCAGTGCACAGAACACTCACCTGCTCCCCTGGTGTCCCATACAGCTTGCTGTACTGTGGAAGTAGGCTGTCCAGCAGGGCCTGGTTCTCTTCAAGGCTGAAGGCTGGGGCTCTCTCCACAGTACGTGCCATTGCAGGGTCCAGAGGGGCAGAGACAGCAGCAGTGCAGTGGCAGATGTCGTCCTGGAGCATGTAGTGCAGGCAAGTGAGCTCTCAGGGGAACAGCCAGCAATATATATGTGCTGGAGAGGCAGATACTGTCCCTTGTGTCCAAAGTGATAGGTCCAAGTCGTTTGCATCTTCTGAATCTGGCCAATCCATGGAATAGCAGCACCAAAACACGCCCACAGCATCCTTCAAATCTTCAACTTCATGACATACATGATTTTGCAACATTGTTGTGGGTGACCAACTGAATTTACAGCAACCGACTCGTTTGAAATTCGAAAACGCGTCCGTTGCCAGGCAAGCCCATTGTCAATGGGTGCGCACCGATCGGTCCATTGCGGTACAACGCGCACAGGGGTACAACGCGTACCCGCACACATTGAATGCAATGGGCCGGCCGGAGGCACCGATCGGTCCATTGCAGTTCAACGCGCACAGGGGTACAACGCGTACCCGCACACATTGAATGCAATGGGCCGGCCGTAGGCACCGATCGGTCCATTGCGGTACAACGCGCACAGGGGTACAACGCGTACCCGCACACATTGAATGCAATGGGCCGGCCGGAGGCACCGATCGGTCCATTGCAGTACAACGCGCACAGGGGTACAACGCGTACCCGCACACATTGAATGCAATGGGCCGGCCGGAGGCACCGATCGGTCCATTGCAGTTCAACGCGCACAGGGGTACAACGCGTACCCGCACACATTGAATGCAATGGGCCGGCCGGAGGCACAGATCGGTCCATTGCGGTACAACGCGCACAGGGGTACAACGCGTACCCGCACACATTGAATGCAATGGGCCGGCCGGAGGCACCGATCGGTCCATTGCAGTACAACGCGCACAGGGGTACAACGCGTACCCGCACACATTGAATGCAATGGGCCGGCCGGAGGCACCGATCGGTCCATTGCAGTTCAACGCGCACAGGGGTACATCGCGTACCCGCACACATTGAATGCAGGGGGGGCTCGATGCCTACCACCACCCTTAGCCAGGGGGGGCAGGATGCCTACCACCACTACCACCCTCACCCAGGGGGGGCTGGATGCCTACCACTACTCCCACCCTCACCTAGGGGGGGCAGGATGCCTACCACCACCCTTAGCCAGGGGGGGCTGGATGCCTACCACTACTACCACCCTCACCCAGGGGGGGCAGGATGCCTACCACTACTACCACCCTCACCCAGGGGGGCAGGATGCCTACCACTACTACCACCCTCACCCAGGGGGGCAGGATGCCTACCACTACTACCACCCTCACCCAGGGGGACAGGATGCCTACCACTACTACTACCCTTAGCCAGGGGGGCAGGATGCCTACCACTACTACCACCCTCACCCAGGGGGGCAGGATGCCTACCACTACTACCACCCTGAGCCAGGGGGGCAGGATGCCTACCACTACTACCACCCTCACCCAGGGGGGCAGGATGCCTACCACTACTACCACCCTCACCCAGGGGGGCAGGATGCCTACCACTACTACCACCCTCACCCAGGGGGGCAGGATGCCTACCACTACTACCACCCTTAGCCAGGGGGGCTGGATGCCTACCACCACCCTTAGCCAGGGGGGCAGGATGCCTACCACCACTACCACCCTCACCCAGGGGGGCTGGATGCCTACCACTACTACCACCCTCACCCACGGGGGCTGGATGCCTACCACCACCCTTAGCCAGGGGGCAGGATGCCTACCACCACTACCACCCTCACCCAGGGGGGCTGGATGCCTACCACTACTACCACCCTCACCCAGGGGGCAGGATGCCTACCACCACTACCACCCCCACCCATAGGATGGACAATGCATGACACAACCAGCACACCACAACCTAGGGAATGCAAGAAGAAGACATCCCCCCAACACCATGACAAGCGTGTGTAGACTGTGTCAAATGCCTACAACACCGAACATGACTTCGAACATACAATGTGACCCCCTAGCACATGTGCCACACAAATATGTGTGTGGCACACACAACGCAAGCAGGCCATGACCATTGTGGCAATGGGGTCCAAACCCCCATCATCACAGTGACCAAAAGGTAAGTGTGGGGTCCATAGCTGCAGCACATTTTGAACATTGTGGCAATGGGGTCCAAACCCCCATCATCACAGTGACCAAAAGGTAAGTGTGGGGTCCATAGCTGAAGCACATTTTGAACATTGTGGCAATGGGGTCCAAACCCCCATCATCACAGTGACCAAAAGGCAAGTGTGGGGTCCATAGCTGCAGCACATTTTGAACATTGTGGCAATGGGGTCCAAACCCCCATCATCACAGTGACCAAAAGGTAAGTGTGGGGTCCATAGCTGCAGCACATTTTGAACATTGTGGCAATGGGGTCCAAACCCCCATCATCACAGTGACCAAAAGGCAAGTGTGGGGTCCATAGCTGCAGCACATTTTGAACATTGTGGCAATGGGGTCCAAACCCCCATCATCACAGTGACCAAAAGGTAAGTGTTGACAAAGTAAGAGGTGCAACTGCCAAACTGCATGGATGATTCCTGGTCACAGAACAACAAACACATCAGTGGCAAAGTAGTGTATGTGTCCCATTTCAACATAAATTGGGGGAGCCATATCCTGCAGTGCAAATAAGACATAACTTTGGCCATGTGCAGACAAACAACACCCATGGGGGCTGACACCGTCAACAATCATCAATGACACAATGACAGAAGTGACCATCCGAATGCAGACCCACATATTTGCACCAATGGGCACACACATGCAGATACCCTGTGGAGACTGCAGATGTGAGGTGAACAGATACCATACCATGGCAGCAATGGGACACACAATCAACAATTAGCACCAAATGAGGGCTCCCGTCCCATCAGCCTGGTCATGGAAGTGCCAACGGAATCATCAGCACAGATCCAACACACTTGTATAGCAATGTTGCACTGACAACACAGATGAGTCCTTCCCCATTGATGCCCAAACCTGCATGTTCACTGGAGATGGCCACACGGTCAGGGAAGTAGACGAATAGAACAATGGCAGGCACAACAGATGTGCAGGGGTGGAAGCCACAGATGTGAAATTGCCAGTCTAAGTAGGAAATCCCATTGCCAAATACTGAACACATGACACCCTCAGATGCTGCTATGGATGACATGGATACACCACAGGATACGACACATTCCCCCTGGACCACATGGGTTCCTGCACAGTAACACTTCATTATCATGAGACCAAATATCACCATCACTGCAGCAAGGGCATGGTTAGCATCATCAACATCATGTACATCAGAAGCAAAAGCACTAGAGAACAGAAAGTTGCTTTATTCAGCATATGTGGCATTAAAAGTAGAAGTCCGGTAGAACATAAACAAAGGCCAATGGCCAGTCCATCAACAAAGTCACAAGTGGGTGACAGTGGCAGATGCCACCCTACACATGCCTGCACAAAACCAGGGACAATCCACTAGGAGGGGCAACCGGGGGGTAGGCCAGGCACCGCAGGGACAGGATCAGGGCTCACCAGGAGGAAGCAGGGAAGGGGTGGTGGGTGCTGGAGAGCCACTGACAACTGCAGTGGAGGTGTCTGACATGGTGTGTGCCGGCACAACTGGGGGGCATGGCTCAGATGTTGTGGGTGCCGGCACGACTGCAGTGGACCCTGCAGATGGAGTGGACAGGTCCGCCACTGCAGTGCCCAAGTCAGACAGGGTGGTAGTGGACTCCACTGCAGTGCCTACCACCAGGGGAGGAGAATGGGGAACAGGCAAGGTGGGCTGGACAGAGGGGGAGGACACGCTCACCACATCAGTGGCACAGACAAGCGCAGCGGGGGGTGTGGTGCCGGGAGAGCAATTGGCAGGGGGAGAAGGCCGGAGCCTCTTGGGGATGGTATATCTGTGGGTGGGGGAACCTGGGGCAGGGTGTGGTGGGGCACCTGTGGAGTGGGGGCCTGAGGGATGGAGGAAGGAGACCTGGTGCTTGAGCTGCAGGGCGGCGGCGGGGTCTTGCTCTTAGCACTCCGGGGGACTTGCGGGTGGGGGCCTCAGTCTGTCTGCGCCTGGGGGAGGGTGTCTGGGGGTGAGGGGCACTCTGCTCTGTGTGGGGGGGCTTCCTCTTCCCCCTGGATGCTGGGGCAGCTGGATCAGAGGGGAAGAGGCCGAGGTCACTGAGGAAGAGGCGCTGGGTCTTTGGGGTTGCAGGTGAGGCAAGGGAGGGTGCTTTGGAGGGAGAGGCAACTGAGGACTGCGCAGTGCCCGTGGATGCGTGTGTGTGTACCAGGGCCCCATCCCCTGTGAGTCTGGTTTCAGTCCCCTGACTGTGCGTGCGTGTGCGTTTAGTTTGTGGCGTGTGTGTCTGTGTGCTGGACGTGTGTGTGCTGGTGTGTGCCTGTGCCGGTGTGTATGTGCTTGGGACGGGTAAGGTGCTGGGGAGTGTGGATGGAGCAGAGGCAGGAGGGGTGAGGGACTGTCTGAGGAGGGACACTGCTGCCTTCAGGGAGGAGTCTATGGACCTGTTGCCCCTCTGTAGGTCAGACATGCCCGATGAGATGCCCTCCATGAACGACACCAGCTGAGTCAACAGTGCGGTGTGCGCATGGAGGACACTCAGCATGGCTGTCTGCCCTACATGGAGCTGGCGAAGGAGGTACACAGACTCCTCACTCAGGGCAGCAGGGGACACAGGGGCAGGGGGTGCGGTGCCTGGGCCAAAGGAGACACGCTCCCGAACATGGGAGCCTCCACGGACCTGGGGAATGGGAGCCGATGGGAGGGCGGTGGTGGTGCTGGTGGTGGCGGGGACAGCAACACTAGCTGGGGTGTGGTGGCTGCTGACACCCGCCTCCACAAGGGAGTCATCCTCCGAGTTGCTCTGGTCCTCAGCTGAGGTGGATGGTGCTGAGGACTCCTCGGTGTGGCTCCCCTCGCCCTCCGTGCCACTGGGTCCCTCCGACCACTCCTCGGCTGCTGACCCAGTCTGGCTCTCTGGCTCCTCCTGGTCCGTGGAGCTGTCCCCTTCCGTGGCCGTGGATGTATCTGCAAACAATGGGGAAACAGACAGACATCAGTCACCTGCACCAAACGCACACACCACTGTGAGCACAGCACATTACAGAGCAAGCCCTGGCATCATTAGTTGTACATTGCTAAAAGTGCCCTAACTGAACAGGAGAAGCCAATTGTCAGTCTAATGCCAAGCATGGCACTCACATCCCACATGGCCTTGCACCCATCTGTCTGGTGTCTGTTGGATTGCAACACCCCAGTGTGGACACATGCACCAAGTACACAGTAGTTGGACAGTGCAGAGGACACGGTGTGGCATGTGGACATGCACACATCACAGCTCTTGCCACTGAGTCAGTACAGGTTTCCGGATGAAAGGGATGCCCAGAGTCAAATAGGAAATGCATGTGATGCATACCAGCGACAGACACCATGATGCACCCATGTCCTGATAGCCAGCGCCACTATGGTGTGCATGTAGCACATGTCACTCCCCTGCAGGACCACCAATAAGTTGACACATGCCATGGCAGAGGCATGACTGCTAAGTCATACATCACTGTTTCAGTGTTGTATGACTTGGCAGCCAGACAACAACACTATGCACTGTGTCACAACAGTAGGTCATGGGGAATGCAAGTCCTGGAGCTGCACAAGTGCACATGTACATCCCCCACACAACACATCATCTTAACCCTCATCTGTCCAGGTCACACCTATTGGACATATGGGAGACCTGTGACACTACCCTCTGAACCTGAGCCCCTCACAATTTGCTGTGAATGGGGAACAGCTGCCTGAACTTCACATTCGCATACCCCAGTCTGCACGGGCAGCTGATCAAACACCTATGTGACACACAAGTATCGTCTCCTATGGTCACATCTCCAGGGGCATGCTGAGCCCCTACCAAGAAACACCCCAGCAGTCCTGGCAACTAATCCACAGCACACTGACACAGAGGCAGACACCTGAGGGCTCAAATCACTGTGCACAATGTGTCAGCTGATACACGGGAGTGGGAGTACAGAGTGCATTGCATGGCCTGGAGTAGGCATGACTGTCCTGCTCCACATGAATGAGGGATGTGCCCTGGACAGTGGATAGCTGGCTATGTATGTGTGACACACGTAATCTGCACACTCCTGGGGCCCAAACATTGTTCCCACCCGCTGCATGGGCGTGTGCCACATACCCCAGGCACATGTGGTGGCTCAGCTCAGCAAGTGGACCGCATATCAAAGCAACACGCAGATCACATGTCCAAACCCAGGCGTTGTGTGAACAATGGACCCACCCATGATGCCCACAACAGAGTTAGGGAAACTGATGCTGTCCCCCACCTTTAGTGAAGCAAACTGCAAGGACACAGTCCCAAGTGACACAATTCCCTGAATGTAAGGGCCACACCTGGGTATCAGATGAGCAGTGGGCAGTGCACAATAGAGGGACATGGCTCCTGGACAACATGACTGCTGCACTGTGGCAGTTGAACCAGGCCAGAGGAGGGCACAAAGCATGTAATACAGAGTTCACAGTGCAGTCTTTGACTCACCCCCTCCTTGCTGCTGTCTGGCCTTCAGCTGCCCATCCAGGTCTGGAAACACCACCGCCAGGATCTGGAGCATGTGGGGGTCAGGGTCCGTGTTCAGCCCCTCCTGCGAGGAGGCGACAGCTTCAGCAGGACCCGTGCAATCCTCCGGGTCCAGCCCCGAAGGTCCTGCCACCTCTTCTGGCAGTTGCGGATCCGGCGCTTGTAGACCCCCACAGACCGGACAGCCCGGACGATGTCCTTCCAGATTTCCTGCTTCCGATGGGCATTAACCTGTCAGGATGACAAAGTGAAAAGGCCATTACCACACATGCAACATATCCGTGCATGACACAGTTGTATATACATGTCTCAATCACAGGGGCACATGATGTACACAGGCAGTGCAAAGCTGACCATGGACAGTTTGCCAGACGTCACTACATGGTATCATTGCATGGGAAGTAAAACCATGTTCAAATGCACTGTCACTGCACCATACCTGTCCAGTGCAAGTCACTACACACTATGGGGGTGACAACTACTCAGTGAGCCTGCTAGCCAGTGGCGTGCAGACTCTCAGCCTTGCTAGTCACACAAAATGCACATTCAGAAAGGCAGTGCACAGAACACTCACCTGCTCCCCTGGTGTCCCATACAGCTTGCTGTACTGTGGAAGTAGGCTGTCCAGCAGGGCCTGGTTCTCTTCAAGGCTGAAGGCTGGGGCTCTCTCCACAGTACGTGCCATTGCAGGGTCCAGAGGGGCAGAGACAGCAGCAGTGCAGTGGCAGATGTCGTCCTGGAGCATGTAGTGCAGGCAAGTGAGCTCTCAGGGGAACAGCCAGCAATATATATGTGCTGGAGAGGCAGATACTGTCCCTTGTGTCCAAAGTGATAGGTCCAAGTCGTTTGCATCTTCTGAATCTGGCCAATCCATGGAATAGCAGCACCAAAACACGCCCACAGCATCCTTCAAATCTTCAACTTCATGACATACATGATTTTGCAACATTGTTGTGGGTGACCAACTGAATTTACAGCAACCGACTCGTTTGAAATTCGAAAACGCGTCCGTTGCCAGGCAAGCCCATTGTCAATGGGTGCGCACCGATCGGTCCATTGCGGTACAACGCGCACAGGGGTACAACGCGTACCCGCACACATTGAATGCAATGGGCCGGCCGGAGGCACCGATCGGTCCATTGCAGTTCAACGCGCACAGGGGTACAACGCGTACCCGCACACATTGAATGCAATGGGCCGGCCGGAGGCACCGATCGGTCCATTGCGGTACAACGCGCACAGGGGTACAACGCGTACCCGCACACATTGAATGCAATGGGCCGGCCGGAGGCACCGATCGGTCCATTGAAGTACAACGCGCACAGGGGTACAACGCGTACCCGCACACATTGAATGCAATGGGCCGGCCGGAGGCACCGATCGGTCCATTGCAGTTCAACGCGCACAGGGGTACAACGCGTACCCGCACACATTGAATGCAATGGGCCGGCCGGAGGCACAGATCGGTCCATTGCGGTACAACGCGCACAGGGGTACAACGCGTACCCGCACACATTGAATGCAATGGGCCGGCCGGAGGCACCGATCGGTCCATTGCAGTACAACGCGCACAGGGGTACAACGCGTACCCGCACACATTGAATGCAATGGGCCGGCCGGAGGCACCGATCGGTCCATTGCAGTTCAATGCGCACAGGGGTACAACGCGTACCCGCACACATTGAATGCAATGGGCCGGCCGGAGGCACCGATCGGTCCATTGCGGTACAACGCGCACAGGAGTACAACGCGTACCCGCACACATTGAATGCAATGGGCCGGCCGGAGGCACCGATCGGTCCATTGCAGTTCAACGCGTACAGGGGTACAACGCGTACCCGCACATATTGAATGCAATGGGCCGGCCGGAGGCACCGATCGGTCCATTGCAGTACAACGCATCACTGTACATGTGACTGGCATATGTCAGCATGCCTGTCTCAGATGGACATATGCCAGCCACAGATAGCTCCCAGGGAGTGAGGGGCACACCTACATAACGACAGCCTGTCCAAACTTTATCATAAGGCATGTAAGGCTGCATTTCCTATTGTGTGTATGTTGGTGTACATGTTGTCCTGTGGGTGTCACCTGTGGGCAGCCACCCCCAGGCTGTGCACGTGTTCATGGGGACAGGATCCTGGGTGTTACGTGTACATGACCACTGTGATGTGCAACTGTTCATATCTGTGCATGTGCCATGGTCACATTTCACAGTGGTGTATGTGTATGTCATGTCACATACCCCGTGAGTCCCATGTGGGACGGTATGTTTGAGCCAGGGTGTCCCAGTGGCACAATAGTGATGGTCCTCCACAGTCTTTGTGCATGTAGTGTTTACAATGTCTCTGATTTCATGTGCACATTGGGAGACAGTCTCCACATCCACGTTGTGTGTGCATGGACTCTGATGTTGTGCGTGTGTGTCACAGACGTCCATGTCTGTCCTGCCGTGGCAAGTGGGGCCACTACCTGTGGGGGTCATGGTTGTTTTGCTGTGGTGTATACATGATACTCCATGTAATGCCAGTGTCCATGTGGCATTACAGGGTCCCTGGGAATGTACCTGTCGTTGAGCTGTGGTGCCTGGGGCACATCTGTCCTCACATGTCACTGTGGGGGTTATTGTGACACGGCAGCAGGAGATGGGAACTGTGACACGGCCTCATGATATCCAATGGGCCAACCTGGGACTAATTGATGCCACCTGTTGGACCGTGTTGACAGATGTTGGCCATGTATGTACCATACATGTCCTTCCGGTACTGCACACTTCATGTAGTTGTGCCTCATAATGATGTATGTTGGGATCTTGAGTGTGTTCAATGCCGCATATGTGGGGTGACTGACAATCTTGCTTACTTCTCCTCTGCACTGCAGGGCTCCTGCTGTCCATCGACCATTCCCAGACCTGGCAACGATGGTGGAACGGGACAGCATCCGACGGTACCGCTTCACCAGGCAGCTGATTGAGGATTTGGCAGTGCAGTTGTCCCCACATTTGCAGCCTGGCCGGCCGTATCCTACAGCGCTGACCCCCAAGGTGAAGGTGATGGCAGCCCTACACTTCTTTGCCACTGGTACCTTCCAACATACTGTGGCGACTGCTGGTGGGATGTCACAGACCATGTTCAGCCGTGTGCTCCGCGATGTTTTGGCGGCAATGTTGCTCTTCCTGAACCGGTACATCTATTTCCCTAGACTGCGACGACTCACTGACGTGAAGAGTGACTTTTATGCCCTGGGGAGGATGCCACATGTAATTGGCTCCATTGATGGGACACATGTGGCTTTGGTACCACCACAGGCCCAGGAGCAGGCCTACAGGAACCGCAAGCACTACCACTCGGTCAATGCACTGGTGGTGTGTCTTGCAGACATGACCATCACACATGTGTGTGCCCGTTTCCCTGGTTCAGCACACGATGCCTTTGTGATGAGGAGTAGTCGCATCCCCAGGATGATGGCACAGATGCAGAACCAGCGTGCCTGGCTTGTGGGTGTGTACTGACTTTGTGCCATTGTGTGTGATCTGATCTGTAGTATTCCGCCCACTTTTCCAAGTCAGCTAATGTGCACTTGTCTGTCCGTAGGTGACTCGGGATACCCCAACATGCCGTGGTTGCTGACACCCCTCAGGAACCCTGTGACACCAGCCCAGATGCGCTACAATGAGGCACATGGTCGGACCAGGAGAGTGATTGAGCGGACCTTTGGTCTCCTGAAGAGCCGCTTCCGCTGCCTGGACAAGACCGGAGGGTCCCTCCCATATGCCCCTGCGAAAGTGTGCAAGATTATCATCGTCTGCTGCATGCTCCACAACCTGGCAGTGCGGAAGGAGTTGCCTCTCATCCAGGATGACAATGACCAACATCCGCCACCTGTGGAGGATCCTGGCCTGGACCACGATGCCAGTGACGATGATGATGATGATGGTGATGGTGATGTCCGCACACAGCTCATCACCAACTTCTTTAGCTGAATGTGAGTATCCTGAGGTGTCATGTCAATGATGTGAGTTGGCATGATGTGTGGGTGGTGCTCTGGTGCTGTTGGAGTGTGTCCATGGGCTACTTGACTGGATGTGTGTTGCGATGTGTGGTGACAGGTGGGCTGTACTCCCCAACAGTGTTGACATGCTAACTTGGTTCTGGGTGGGTATCTTGTAACATGTATTGTGCATGAGTTTTGCTGTTCTGTCCTGTACTCCATTGCTTTTGACTGTGTGTCATTTCTGTCCTTCACAGGGTACTTTCAGATTCGTTTGGTCAACTGTGTCCACCGACGACGTGATTGCACATCCAGGCTGGTAGCTATTGTGTCCCTACAGGTGATGTGCGCCACACCCATGGACTTCCTTCCGTCTACAGTTGTTGACTGTGTGCCCGCTGCCAGGTGGGATTACCTTGCATCTGTAGTGGTTACGGCATGTTGCAACTGTGTAATAAACCTGTACTTCACTTTGTGATGTGCGTTGTCTGTGGTCACACATTTGACTGCCATTTGCTTACTGCACCTGTGGGCTACTTGACTACAACTGGGAATGCGTGGTGTCTGCATTGCACCGTCTTCCCTGGCAACATCAGTGTAGGCAATGAGTCAGATGGCCTAGGTGTGTTTGTGTTGTGTAGCCCTGGTGGTGTGTCTCCCTCATGTGTGTCACGTTGCCTGTACTCACATGCCTGTGTTGTCCTTGCTGTTGCAGTTCGCATACACAGTGTAATTTTGCAGTTCATCATCCCCATAACAGCACCCACGTTGGAATCACGACAGAGGCAAGTATGGTGTATTAGTGTGTTTATTGTGATACATTTGTGTTAATAGTGCATAGGATGGGTAGTGCTGTACATAAATCTTGCAATCCCAAGTTCCTAGGTGAATTGAAAGTCCTGGTAGACAGGATCCCCAGTATCGGGGCCACAGTTGTCTGACACATTGGTCCAACTTGTACTCCCCATGCAATGTGTGGGAGTAGTGTTGCCGTCAACAGGGTGAACAGTCTGTGCACAAAGGCGAACATCCAGAACAGGTTCAGGCTTCCTGGGAGTTGCGCTTGGCCATCGGCCTCTCACTTTTCCCTCCTCGGACGACCCCTCTTCTTGGGGGGGCCCCTCAAGTACAGGCTGCTGCGGTGCAGGGGACTCTCCGCCAGAGTCCTCCTCCCTCCCTGTGGCAGTTGCAGTTTGTTCGGCACCAGATGTTGTTGGCACACAGGGAGGTGTGGACTGGTTGCTGTTCATCTGGCGGAGGCATTGTAAAATGTCCCTGTGCACCGCCGTCATCTCATGCAGTGCATCCCACTTGGACTCCACGCGGGACATGTGTGAGTCCACACGGGACATGTGTGACTCCACGTGGGACATGTGGGAGTCCAAGCGGGCATGATGGGCAGCCTGCTGCTGTTTAATGTCTCTGAGGAGCCCCACTACCTGGCTGAGGTCTCCGGTGCTGGACTGGTGCGCATCAGCTATGCGTACCAGTTGTGGGTCATCATGCACACCAGCAACGTCTGCAAGCAGCGACCTCTGTCTCCCACCCCTCCCACCACCCCTGCTGACATGTGCAGTGTGTGCAGTGGTACGCACAGATAACCCTGGTCCACCTTGGGGGTTGGTGGTGGTGGTGGTGTCCATGGCCCCAGGTTGGTCCAGGGTCCCTGTGCAGGTGTTGCTCCTTGTTCTGTCCATGTCGGCAGGGATGGTATTCGTGGTGACAGTCGTTGGAGGGGTGGGTGCAGGGGGTGCAGCTGGTGGTCCTGCTGGTGCTGCAGCTGGTGGTCCTGCTGGTGCTGCATGTTGACTTGCACCGGATGTGCCAGGTTGTTCTTCATCGTCCGAGGAGGACAGAGGCTGTACGACGCCAGTGAGCTCGGCATCCTCTTGAGCCTGGGACTGGGACTCCTCAGCGTCTGCTGCTGTGTCCCCATCATCACCTGTTTTTGGGAGACACTAACAATGTATGTTATGTTTCTGCAGGCATCAATGGTTGACACACATGACAGTTGTGACTGTGCCTCTGGGTGCGGGCCTGTACATTGCATTGTCCTAAGTCATCACAGTCAGGGGTTGATATTGGTGTGGCACATTGTCCTGCATTATTTGAGCATTTCTATGTATTTTCTGGGGTGTGAACATGGTCTGCATTGGTTGTGTTTGGTTGACAGCCGGCCCTCCTTCCCACCCACCCAGCCAGTCAGTTATCCCACCATGGAACGTGCTTGCGTTGCAGGGAGTGTAAGTTGTCTCTCAGGATGTCAGTCAGTGGTGTCCTGCTGTTTGTTGGTGCACAGTTGCCAGCAGGGCCTTGTGCTCCCCACAGCAGTAGCCAGTGTCAGCCATCTTGTGAGTCCTTCTCCACTCCCTGTGATGTGAGCATGGTTCAGGGTGGTGTTGATGGGACAGTTGTGGGGGTGAGCTATGTCTGTGACTACGACTCCCATCATGCCATTGCCTCCACCCCACTTCCCAGCATTCCCATACTTACTTGCTTTTGTGTGGAGTTCAGTGTGTGTGGGTGTGAGAGCAATGGCAAGATGGCTGACAGTGGTGTCCTGCTGTTGGTTGGTGTGCAGTACCCAGCATGCCCTTGTGCTCCCCACGACACAGCAACAGTGTCAGACATCTTTGATGGGCCTTTCCACTCTCTGTGGGATGTGCATGCGTGAGTGTGAGCTTGCTGGGCCATGTGGTGGGGGATGTAGAGCTGTGACTACGACTCCCATCATGCTATTGCCTCCTCCCCCTTCCCAGCATGCCCATGCTTCCTTCCTTTTGACTCTGCTTCCCTGTGGGGTGGGCTGGCTGTGCTGACAGGATGGCTGGGAGTGTTGTCCTGGCAGTTGTTTGGCTAGAGGTCCCAAGAGTGTCCCTGTGCTTCACACAACATAACCCAGGGTGGTGGTTCTTTGTGGGATCTTGTGTTAGGATGGGGGCATTGCATTCTACCAGGTGGGTTCTGTGGAGTTTGTGTTTGGGGGTGTGTGAGGGGAGGTGCTTGTGACTATGGTCAGTGCTGCAAGTCCCCCTTCCCACCCAGCTAGCCAGATATCCCACCATGGAACGTGCTTGCATTGCAGGGAGTGTAAGTTGTCTCTCAGGATGTCAGTCAGTGGTGTCCTGCTGTTTGTTGGTGCACAGTTGCCAGCAGGGCCTTGTGCTCCCCACAGCAGTAGCCAGTGTCAGCCATCTTGTGAGTCCTTCTCCACTCCCTGTGATGTAAGCATGGTTCAGGGTGGTGTTGATGGGACAGTTGTGGGGGTGAGCTATGTCTGTGACTACGACTCCCATCATGCCATTGCCTCCACCCCACTTCCCAGCATTCCTATACTTACTTGCTTTTGTGTGGAGTTCAGTGTGTGTGGGTGTGAGAGCAATGGCAAGATGGCTGACAGTGGTGTCCTGCTGTTGGTTGGTGTGCAGTACCCAGCATGCCCTTGTGCTCCCCACGACACAGCAACAGTGTCAGACATCTTTGATGGGCCTTTCCACTCTCTGTGGGATGTGCATGCGTGAGTGTGAGCTTGCTGGGCCATGTGGTGGGGGATGTAGAGCTGTGACTACGACTCCCATCATGCTATTGCCTCCTCCCCCTTCCCAGCATGCCCATGCTTCCTTCCTTTTGACTCTGCTTCCCTGTGGGGTGGGCTGGCTGTGCTGACAGGATGGCTGGGAGTGTTGTCCTGGCAGTTGTTTGGCTAGAGGTCCCAAGAGTGTCCCTGTGCTTCACACAACATAACCCAGGGTGGTGGTTCTTTGTGGGATCTTGTGTTAGGATGGGGGGCATTGCATTCTACCAGGTGGGTTCTGTGGAGTTTGTGTTGGGGGGTGTGTGAGGGGAGGTGCTTGTGACTATGGTCAGTGCTGCAAGTCCCCCTTCCCACCCAGCCAGCCAGATATCCCACCATGGAACGTGCTTGCATTGCAGGGAGTGTAAGTTGTCTCTCAGGATGTCAGTCAGTGGTGTCCTGCTGTTTGTTGGTGCACAGTTGCCAGCAGGGCCTTGTGCTCCCCACAGCAGTACCCAGTGTCAGCCATCTTGTGAGTCCTTCTCCACTTCCTGTGATGTGAGCATGGTTCAGGGTGGTGTTGATGGGACAGTTGTGGGGGTGACCAATATCAGTGACTACGACTCCCATCATGCTATTGCCTCCACCCCCTTCCCAGCATGCCCATGCTTCCTTCCTTTTGACTCTGCTTCCCTGTGGGGTGGGCTGGCTGTGCTGACAGGATGGCTGGGAGTGTTGTCCTGGCAGTTGTTTGGCTAGAAGTCCCAAGAGTGTCCCTGTGCTTCACACAACATAACCCAGGGTGGTGGTTCTTTGTGGGATCTTGTGTTAGGATGGGGGCATTGCATTCTACCAGGTGGGTTCTGTGGAGTTTGTGTTGGGGGGTGTGTGAGGGGAGGTGCTTGTGACTATGGTCAGTGCTGCAAGTCCCCCTTCCCACCCAGCTAGCCAGATATCCCACCATGGAACGTGCTTGCATTGCAGGGAGTGTAAGTTGTCTCTCAGGATGTCAGTCAGTGGTGTCCTGCTGTTTGTTGGTGCACAGTTGCCAGCAGGGCCTTGTGCTCCCCACAGCAGTACCCAGTGTCAGCCATCTTGTGTGTCCTTCTCCACTTCCTGTGATGTGAGCATGGTTCAGGGTGGTGTTGATGGGACAGTTGGGGGGGGGCAATATGTGTGACTGCGACTCCCATGATGCTATTGGCTACACTGACTTGGCCAGCATACACAGAATTCCTTCCTTTGAGTGGTCTTCACTGTGTGTTGGTGTTGTTGTGGTGGCTACATGTCTGGATGTGTTTGTTAGTTCTATTTGTGCCACTGCCTAGCTGTAGTTGTAGTTGTGTTTGTACATGTGTTGGCACAGTTGGATGTGACTTTTTTGATGGCATGTGTTGTGTTTATCTGACTGACATACACATTTTGGGATGATTCTGTTCTGGTTGCTGTGTAATTGCTATGAGTGCATGGTTTGACTCTCCCCTTGACAGTGATGTGTGTGTTTTGTGGCAGTATATTGTGTACATTTGTTGTGTACTCACCAGGCTCTGGGATGTCCTCTAGTCCATATACGCTCACTGGCGGAAGGATGGCCCGCACCTTCTCCTCCCAGGGCCTGAGGTATATTGGCTTGGCAGGAGGGCCACTGCCGGTGTATTGGCTGTTGATGTAGTCTTTCTTCAGCATTTCCCGTACCCTCCTGCGCACGTCATACCACCTGTTCTGGATGTCGGTCTTTGTGCGCCGACATGGTGATTGGGCGTTCACCCTGTTGATGATCCTCTCCCACATCTTGGTTTTCTGCGACATGGAGGTCTGTTGGACCAGTGTGCCAAACAGCTGTGGCTCCACCCTGAGGATCTCGTCTACCATGACTTCCAATTCACTATCTAGGAACTTGGGATTCTTCTTGGGGGGCATGGTGATGGGTGGTGATGGTGGGTGATGTGTGTGTTGGTGTGCAGGTGAGGGTGTGTGAGTGTGTGTTTTGCTGGGTGTATGTGAGGTAGGTATTTGTTGGTGTGCTGATGGTGTGTGGCTTGTGTGAGGGATGAGCTGTGGGTGTGTGGTTGCTTTCTCTTGGGTGCTGGCAGTGGAATGGCATTTGCAAAGGCTCATGGTTGTGATTTGTGTCCTTTATATAGGTGGAGTTGTGGGTGTGTCTTTGTTCTCTGTCCCCACCCCCCAGTATTTATTGGCTTGGTAATTGCTTGTTTGGCCTTTTTTTGGGTGATTTTTCCTTTGTGCTGTTTGTGTATGTTGGAAACGTTCTTGTGACCGAGTCGGACCCTGCATTGGTCTCGTACGGTGTTCTCCGTTTCGTTCACGCTGTGTTTGTGCAGTTTTCTATGCTGCGTATGCGTCGGTCGCGGTGTTTTGTGTTGCTTCGGCTCGGTTTTGTATGCGTGTCGGTCGTACGGCTTGTCCTCCGTCCGACTCGCTCGTGGTTTTCGCGCCTTGCATCGTACTTTGCGGTTTGGAGTTCGCGTGTACGTTTCGGTCGGATTTGTTCCGGGTGCGTGTAGGTCGGTTGGATTCGCGTGTTTTTCCGGCCGGATTGCTGTTTTCCGTGCGGCTTGGTCAGTCGACTTGGTTTCGGTACGTGTCGGTCGGATTTTTCGCGCCTTGCATCGTATTTGGCGTGTCGTGCGCCACGGGTACGTGTCGGTCGGTATTATTTCCGGATCCGAGTCGGTCGGTGCTTTTTCCGGCCCGAATCGGAATCGACCCCATAGTTGTTGTTTCTTGTTTTTTTCCTTTCTTGCACTTCTTTGCCTGCATTCTGATGCTGTCTTGGCTACAGGCGTGCCAACAGCCCCATGAGGTGATGAGCTTGGGTTAGGCAGTGGTGCTGGTTGTGATGGCTTTGTAGATGATGCATCTGGATTTAGATGGTGTGGTCCTACAAGCGAGCCAGTGGAGTTCCGTCAGGGCAGGTTAGATGGGATCCTTAGAACACTTAATAGCAATAAAGAATGTGGATCCAAATAATCCTGTTGTTCTTCTTTCTTGGACCTATGCCAGTGCCATATTCAGGATTTTGGGGCCTGGGCAAGATATATTTTGGGGACCCCAGTTCAGAGCAAATTTGGATGACCCTTTTTCAGCTAATTTGAGCTCTTGTGACGCCAAACAATATTAAATTAAACAATAAACATTTAGAGATCGTGGGCACGGAGAAATAGCCAAAAATCTGCCCAGCATCTGCAAGCCAAATACTATCAAAATAAAGCTGGAACAAGCACTGATGAGAACATTTCTTTTTGCACTGCGATTTTAATTCGTTTTTGCCTTGCAAATAGGGTGAAATGGTGGATGTTTAGTGGATTAGTGTATAATAATAAACATGATATGCACAGCGGGCATAATTGCTGGATGTTAGTTATCACAAATACATCCTCCTGCATAACTGCCATTCTTGCTGTAACTGATAATCTAAGCACTGCTCTAAAGATGTTTACTATTCCACAGAGGTAAATGTGATAATTGTTTCCTTAGTTTTGTGCCCAACTTTGTCCCTCTTCTCCTTTTTCCAGGGATACATTTCTCTACCTATAGAGTGATCTCCAACTCCCCTAAGTGGGGTAAATGGGATGGGTGGGTGATAGGAGAACAGAGAGGTAAATAAAATAGTATAGCAAGATCGGTAAAGCAGACAGAGAAGTGAAGTAGGGATAAAATATGGTAGAGACAAAGATAAAGACAGAAAGGTGAAGTCGCCACAAAAGAGACAAGAATATGTATAAAGAGGAAGCAGTGGGTATAGAGATAGGCAAGGGATTAGAGCGAGGTTGAGATATACGAAGAGCTAGAAATCAGGAGAAGAGACTGTAGATTGTTGCAAGACCAAGATGGAGTGTGGTACACACAGGGATGCTGTAGAGAAAGAGGTAAGATAGAATGAGAGGTGGCTTAGATGGTGTTAGAGGCAGAAAGAGAAAGAGGTAGACAGGCAGAGGTAGTGAGAGAAGTAACAAGATATGCAACGTAGAGAGACAACTGTATGGTTGAGAGAGGGCCAACATGAGAGGGGGTATATAAAGATAGTTCATGCAAAGAGAGTAGTGAGGCAGCAAGAAAGGTAGCGATAGAGGAATAAAGTGTTGAGTGAAAAATGAGGTGTAGAGAAAAGAAATGTGCAGGAAGAGAGAAAGAGAGAGACGTGTGAAAAAAAAAATGAAATGAACTTGAGAGACGTGTGAGTTAGAGAGAAAGATGAGGTATATAGGATGAGTTTAAATAGAGAAGGAACTACAGAGAAAGATAAGAAAGAAGAAGGAGAGAACATTATGATAGAGAAAAAGAACCATGAGGAAGAAGGAAATGAGGTAGTGAGAGGTGAGGTAGCAGAACAGAGGTAGAAAGAGAGACAGGAGATAGTGAGATAGAGGGAGAACTGTGAGGTAAATTGGGAGATTACATAGTGAGAGCAAGATGGGGGTCATAGAAATGAGATAGTGAGGGAGATCTGAGGTAGTGGGAGGGCCGAGAGTGAGATAAAGAGATGTGAGGTACAGACAGGTGGAGAGACACAGAAAAGTGAGGTAAAGTGATAGATTTAAAAAAAAAAAATTTTTTTTAAACATAATTTTATTGATTTTGCGATATAGGACAACGCACAAAAGGCAATTATCAGTGACAATAGTAACTGTGTATCACACATGGCATCAGTAAAGGGCAAAACATCACGTTCATATAAAATGTACTCATACAATTGCACAGAAATTAAAAAGAAGCAGTGAACCGGTCAGCACAGAACGTAAGCAATGTAGGATAAGCACAGAGTACATGATAATATCATGATGTAGGTAACAGATGTGGCATAAACAAGGATAGACTGCACATTGTCACCTCAGATCTAATCTACATTAAATAAGAAATATGAAGATAACCAACTCCCCCCACCCCCCCTGTTCTCTGGTTCATAAATACTGAATGATATCCCAGACTCCTATGGGACTATCCCTTGTGCACAGAAAGCGTATGATACATAATAGTGCATAAAGACGTTAAATAACAACCTAGGCGGGTACAAAAAGGACTGTCGTGTATTGGTACACTATAATTATAAAGCTGACAGTGGTCAAAAAAGTACAGGCAAGTCTTTCAGGGAAATGCGGGAGTAATGGGGTGAGTCGCAGCTATTGGTGACGCCGGGGGGGTAAAAGAATCTATAGCTCTGAAGACTTCCAGCATTTGATCCCATTCTAATGAGATAGGAGTCTTACGCAAGCCCCAGAATTCCTCTTGCCGGAGTATAGTACTTTCAGCTACTCCCCATCGTATCAATTCCGTGTGCCAGTACAGTGGCGTAGGAGGAGAGGCAGATTTCCACCTCATCGTAATCGCTCGCTTAGCAATAAGTAGTGCCAAGTCGGCAAACTTCAACTGTACCTTTTGTCTCTTAGGGCGTCCATGGAGGCCCAAAAGACAAGCTTCTGGAGATAACCAGTCACTAGTACTAGTGACTTGTCGAATGGTATGAGTGACGGCATGCCAAAAGAAACGAAGTCTAGGACAGGCCCAGAGCATGTGAATGAGGTTTGCATCTACCTCCTGACATCTAGGGCAGGAGAGTTGAGCATCCGGGTGTATATTATTAAGACGGTGCGGTGTGAGGTATGCTCTATGTAAGATCATTGACTGAATATATTTAAAACGAGCATTACGGGAAACTTTCTTAGGGAATTCCAATAGCAAGGCCCATTCTTTATCTGTAAATTCCCTGTTAAGATCCAATGACCATCGGGTGCGGAGTAAGAGTAAGGGTGTACTGGAATGAGTCCTAATACCCCTGTACAGCCAACGGATAAGATGTCGGCCTACCCCCATTAGGTGTATCGCATGGACTAAAGCATGTGTAGGAGGTTCGGACCCGTCAGGGGCCCAATGTTGTTTATAACGAACAAGTGCTGCGTGTAAGAGGAATAAAGTCGAGGGAACTCCTTGAGCACGTTGAAAATTGTCATGGTCAGTCAGGGTGCCCTCAATAAAGAATGCTCCCACCGTCGAGACCCCCTCGTTCGTCCATGAAGCTAACCTTTTAGCAGTGACTATCCCAGTAGCAGTGGGGATTCCCATTAATGGTATATTGTCGGAGTATGGAATGGCGTTTTTGGTATATTTGAGTGTTTGTTTCCAATAGAGGAGAGCCGTGCTGAGTAAAGAAGGGAGCGTATGTGGAACCCTACCATTGGGTAAGAGCATAATGTGCAGAGTGCCCTGGTGCAAGAGTCGAGGAGTATATTCTATTTCCTGCAGTTGACGACCCGCCAACCAGTAGGAGAGCCATTGTAGTTGGCTAGCCAGGCAATACGCCTTAAAATCAGGCGCTCCTAGACCGCCCTCCTCCGGTCTCAGTTGTAATTTTGCCAATGCTATTCTTCTGTGGCCACTACCCCAAATAAGTTCAATCAGTAATGTATTCAAAGTTTTAAAAATGGAAGACGGAATCACGACAGGTAAGTTAGCAAAATAATATAATAGACGAGGAAGCATCACCATTTTGGAAAGTGCAATTCTTCCCATCACTGTCAGTGGTAAGGAAACCCAGAAGCAGACCTGCTTTCGAAGGGAAGCGATCGCCTTCAGTATGTTGCCGTCGATTAGGTCTTGTGGAGTTCTATAGATTTGAATACCTAAGTATTTGAACGTATCAGGCACTGTCTGTAGTGTATGGGAATATGAAAACTCTGAGGAAGATCCTAGACCTACTACCACCGAAATCCCGGAAGACTATAGTACATTCGGTAATAACTTCACAACTAGATTACGGGAATGTACTTTACCTAGGGGCTACTAAAAGGGGTCTTGCCAAACTACAAAGAGTACAGAATGCCGCAGCACGGCTGGTACTGGGCCTGCCAAGAAGAGCGGATACGAAGAAAGCATTGACAGCTTTACATTGGCTCCCTGTAGAAAAGAGAATCGCCTTTAAGGCAATGTGCCACTGCCATCGTATTCTAGCAAAGAAAAGCCCTAGATATCTGCAACAGCTAATAACCCAATATATCCCAGGACGGAACCTAAGGTCTACGGGAATGGCACTGGTCACTGTACCGAGAATATTCAGAGCTAGAATGGGAGCTCGCTCATTCAGGTACCGTGCTGCCATAATGTGGAATGCCCTACCACTAAATCTAAGAATGGAGCCGTGCGAAAGCAGTTTTCGTAGACAGCTAAAAACATGGCTGTTCAGGCAAACCGGATAGACGCACTAGTTAAGAAACTCTACACAGCATAGCTATTTAGGTGGACGACAGTGATCTCCCTCCATAGTATGTCATTAGTGCGGGGACACACCGATGGTGTAACCAGGTGCTCTACAAATGAATAAATAAATAAATAAGTTCACCAAATCAAATAGGATCTGGATTTTCCCGGTACCGCATAAAAAAGGCGTAAGACTTGGTAGCATTAATTGCCAAGCCGGAAACTAGTTCAAAGCGTTTAAAAATGGATGGGACGGGATCCAAATTGAGGTTAAGGTCTTTGAGAAAGAGGATCAGGTCATCCGCGTAGGCAGAGACTATGGGGCCGATTCCGATCTCGGCCGGTAGGGCTCCGAATCAGATCCGGCTTAACCGGATCCGATTCGGAGCCCTATTTCCCGACCGATTCGTACGCGCGTCCGGGCGAGCGAGTACGATGCGAAATCGCCGACCGACTCATCCGGGCGTCCCGACCGCTCCGACCGACTCGCTCCCGGGTCTAACCGTACCGACCGACTCGCTCGGACTCGACTCGCACCGCGCAATGGAGACGTTCCCCGGCCGGGTAAGTACGATGCGCGCCGCGAGCAGTCCGACCGAGCCGCGCACTCCGGCTCGAAAGAGCAGTCGGAGCCGTACTTTGGGGGTCCGTGTCGGACCCCCTGTACGCGTAGCCGCGCGGAGTCGCACACAGGGGGGACCCATGGGTCCCCCTGTGTGTGGCGCGAGTCGCTTCACCGCGTACACGCTGTAGGGGGCGCCCTTGTCTGCCTCGCACCCATTGAGTCAATGGGAGCCCGCTTACGCGTTGTACGACCGGCTCCCATTGACTTCAATGGGAGTCCGACCGACTCGAGTCCGATGGCATACGTGCGCATTGTACTCGTTCGGTCGGGCTGCACGGGTCCGATTCGGTCGGAAATCTCTCCGGGTCCGGCTCGGTCGGAGAGATTTCCGGCCCGAATCGGAATCGGCCCCTATGTGTGATGTGTTGTTAAGCAGAATCCCGAGATCCACAGCCTCTGTCCGGAGTTGGAGAAGGAGAGGTTCCATCGCCAATACAAATAACAGAGGCGATAGGGGGCAACCCTGACGGGTACCTCTGGTTATGGAATAGGCTGCGGAAATATGTGCACCAGTACGGGCACGCGCCCTTGGGGTGTTGTATAGGAGCTGCACCCATTGTAGGTAACCTTTGGGAATACCATACCGTTCCAGGGCGGCCCACATGTACTGCCAAGAAAGGGTGTCAAAGGCTTGTTGCATATCAAGGGAAATACATCCCGCCGTGGGGGACGTGACCGCCGCTACTTCCATAATATAATGGAGCCGCCGTATATTGAGGGAGGTGTTGCGGCCCGGAACGAAGCCGCATTGGTCTATATGAACCAGTTTAGAAAGATAGGGCAATAGTCTGTTGGCCAATAATTTACTGAGTATTTTATATTCCGTGTTCAGCAATGAAAGTGGGCGATAGCCAGAAACATCGCGGGGGTCTCTGTTAGGCTTAGGGAGAGAAGTCACCAATGCTTGCATGGTCGTTAGGGGTAAGGCAGATTTGTCCAGGGCCGTGTTGTAAAGGGTCTGGAGGTGAGGGACCAGTTTTTCGGCATACAAGGTAAAGTGATAGATAATGTTGAGTCTACTCAAGTAGATGGAGGAGACATACAGGAAGGGGAGCTGGAAACAGAGCAGCGAGGTGCACGGGGGTGTGAGCGAGAGAGAGAGAGAGATGCATTAGAGTGAGTGGGTAGAGCGAAAGAGATGTAGAGGTAGGGCCAGAGACTGATAAAGTGGTATGGCCATAAGTGCGAAGTAGGAGTAGAGAGAGATGAATAGAGAGAGGAGATATGCATAGATGAGGCAGACATAGATGAGGCAGAGACATGAGATAGAGATGGGATAAAGACATAGAGATGTAGAGGTAGGTAGAGTGAGAAGGAGGTGATGAGAGAGGAGCAAGGTAGAATGGGGAACATCATCAAGCACCTGGGTGACTAAAGGAATGGGTGGCCTCATTCAGGAAGAGGGTCTGCATGTGTTCTTATGACATGATTCAGATGAAGTGATACAGTCCGCCATCTCTGTATTTGTAGGAGGAGAGGGGAAAGATTTCTCAATGTGCGGTGTGCTGGAGGAGTATTCATTTCGTTTAACTAATATACAAAAATCAGTTTCTAATGTGATTAACGTTATAACTTTGTTTTATTTTGAACAATTTAAATGCCATGCACCATAGGGGCAGTATATATATATATTTATTGCCTCCTGAGGCGTTATGTTTATTGCCTTGTGAGGCATTGGTCACCACTAACTAGACCATTGTGGACAGTATTAGTTGTTTAATTTATAGTTTATCTACTGTGTTATTGCATTGCAGGATAGCGGAGTTTACTATATATTTTTTAAAATGGCATCTAGAAATGTAAGGCACTTTGTAAACAATGGTCTTTATACAAGATGAAATTCGCATTAGTATGTTCAACCTCTGCTTTGCACATCTGCTCTTTCAGAGAGGGGGATTGTGGATGTGCTACGCCCCTGTTCGGCGGTCTAGAACTCAGTCTGAATAATAACGCCTGGTTGTCTGTGACGCATCCTCAGCGATAGGTACCACCTTTGTGGCTTCTGCATAGAAATGGACCTGCCTCCATATTAAAGCTAAATCAACTTCATCCCCTTGAGAAATGCCCTATCACCTTCTTCCTCCTCTATCCGGTAAACTCAGCCCACCTCCACCCCACTGCAGAAAAGACAATCACAGATTTGCAGTGAGGTTGTGTGATAGTCAGATATTTCTACCCACAAATAGATTCTTGAACGTGGCAGTTAAGAAAAACCTCCTAACTTATCTTTTCTTCCAAATACTCTCCCTGTCATAGCATCTATGAGCCATAGTGTTCAGCTTTATCCTGTTTGTCCCCTTATGCTGCTGACAGAATTGTGATTTCTGGGCTTCTAAAAATTAGATTTCCGTGCTTCCTAATACTTCCATATTCTTGTTATTCACATTTACTTGCCGATTTGTTTACAAATATTTTATAGCACTGACATGTTGCATTGCGGCCACTACAGTTAAAGGTACCTACAAAGCTTTTGTGTAATAAACTATTATTTAGTATTTGTGCAATACATTTAATAAATTAACATGTTATTAAAATGTTTTGATTAAATAGTTCATCTCAGATAGTGTGGCTTAAGATGCAAAAGGGTTGGGAGATAGGAAAGAGGAAGACTTAGGAATCTTTTGTCTTTAGGTCTGGTGTTAGCCACAACTGTTTTCTTTTACTAAAAATTATATTGTATTGTATTTTATTGTATTTCAACGTTTATATGGCACTTTCCATCCTTATGTGAGGGGTTGAAGCACTTGCATACATGGGTAGCATGCTACACCGTGTAGGGTGTGGGGTTGGAAGTGTGTTGTCTTTGCTTTGATCCTATGTGAGAAGTGTTTGTGACACAGCTCTTAGCTGAATGAAGGATGAAGAAATGTGAGAAACCGGGGTGCAGTTTACTGTTTTCAATAAGCTGTCAGCTTTGATCAGCTCTGCAGAGCTCATTATAGTATTTCTTATGATCATAGCTCACTTAGCTGGTTACTTCACTGGGTTGTCCTC
This sequence comes from Calotriton arnoldi, assembly GCA_963921515.1. NCBI lineage: Eukaryota > Metazoa > Chordata > Amphibia > Caudata > Salamandridae > Calotriton > Calotriton arnoldi. Next base: position 100,748 of record CAWUFW010016886.1, read on the forward strand.
TCTGAGATTATTTGTTTAAGGTTTATGTTCTGGAGCATGAGTAGGTTCGACATGTATAACATATTTAGCTAAAGGGACTTATAGCCAACCCTCTTCATCTGTTGGTCTGTTATTGTGTCATTCATATTTTTCTTCCGCCCACTGCAACATACAGCATGGGGCAATGGATCAGTTTATTCAGCCAATGGCTAACCTCACTGTGAATGACAGCCTTCTGCCCTTTCCTAAGAAGCACATCTGCACACAAAGTAGTTCCCTTCAGTGCACTATTGCAAAAAACACATACTTTTGCTGTTCGCCACAGTTGTTTTTGGAATGATGAGGGTCCAGAAATTTTTCCAACAATAAAGTTTTGCAAAAACCATGACAGAAAAACAAGCATTGTGCAAGCCAAAAGGGTAGCAGCCAACACCAGACCTATTAGCTTTGCCAATGCTTGTTTTTTGTTGGGATGGAACATCTTGACTTGGTGTTCACTCTGCCTCTTTTAAAATCAAAATGTTAGCACTCACACAGAACACCCCTCACACAGGTGAGAGACAGGAAATCTCAGCTTCACGCCACACTACATTCTAGGACCAGCAGACTGCAGAACTTTTATTTTAATTAAATCTCCTGCACTTGGCAGCTGGATTTATTATCCAGGGTGAAAAGAAAAGATTTTATGATTGTTCAGTCCTGTATCCTGTCATTTATAATAATGTTGCAACGGATAATGCCTTATTTGAAAACCCTGTCTCTCTAAATAATGAGGGCTTGTCAGTCTGTAATTTTTCTCCCCCTGACATTAAGTGAGTTGTCACCGAGGCAGTACATCATGTCGTCACAGAGACGGATGGTATTATTATTTTCCGTTCATGCAATCACTCTGCTTTTTTACTCTGTGCCCCAACAGTATGCGTGTGCTTGTATTCGCAATGGAATACAGGGAGCGTTGTTGAAAGTACGTTTTGTATGCCTACTTCAAGTTATCACACCAATCTTGACATCTACTAAGTAGAAAGCAAAATGCAAGAGCTTGAAAAGTGCATTTTACCCATGTTGGTAGACAGTTTTTAAGGCATGGGCTAAGTGGGCAATTGCCCAGGGTCCTATCTTTCAAAGGGCCCACGGGTAAAATGATTGGGGTTGTGGCAAGACTTTCTCTCTCTGTTGCTCTCTCTATTCTGTCTCTTTCTCCATCTACCTACCGTTCCCTCCCTCTGCCTATCCATACCTGTCCACTCTATACCTTCCTATCGAATGTACGACGGAAAAACACATGTCTTTACCACGCATGCCTTTACTGTTATATTTTATGTATGACATTAATGCACCTAGCCTGCTTCTCCCTGACGGAAAGGTTAGAATGTTCGAAGGAGAATTCTTAGAACGGAGGAGCTTGGCTGGCGGTTGACAGGAGGACAGGGACTTGTCAGGGGTTGTTATGAGGAAGGGTGGGCAGAGCTGGCATAGTGCGTCTACGCAAAGCTCCACGGAGTTTGAAAAAAACTCCGCTCCGCTCCCTCCTCCCTCCCAAATGATTTAAAAATGAAAAAAGAGGGCACTTACCTGCTTGTTTGACGCATCCCCTGCCTGGCCGCTCTCCTTCCTGCTCCTCGCGTCCTTCTTCAATGAAAAAAACACTACATTGTATATCTTGCGCGTGCACAAAGTCCCCTTGGCTGCTGAAGGTCCTTAGGGGCCAACAAGACCTCCTGTTACCTCCAGTAAGTCCTACAAGTCCCCTTGGCTGCTGAGGGTCCTTGGGGTGAACAACCCCTCCTATTATCTTCCAGTAAGTCCCACACAGCGGGATTGCTAAAAAGTCTTTGGAGGCCATGCCCCCTTTCTCCACCACTCTGCAAACGTGTCTCCTGGCACACCACTGGTTGGGGAATGAAGTCCTCTTGGATGCTGAGGGACCTTGGGCCCAAGAAGCCCTCCTGGTACTTTCTGTCAGTCCTACCCAGCGGGATGTCTGAGAGCTTGTTAGAGGCCCGCCCCCTTTCTCCACCTCTGTTTAAACGCCATTACTACTTAAAAAAAACATATTCATTGAAAAAAACCAAACGTTACAGGGACGTTATAGTTAGGAATTAGTATTTCAAAAAACCTTAGAAATTCACTGAAAAAACAAAGGTTACAGGGACATTATAGTTAGGAAATGGAATTTTAAAAAAACCTTAGAAATTCACTGAAAAAAACAAAGGTTACAGGGACGTTATAGTTAGGATCAGGTTTCACTCGTGCAAAACCAGTGAAATCCAGCAGTTATAGTTAGCTGAGCTAACTATAACTCGCGCCCCCGCAATGCACTGCTTATGACCTCACATATTACATCACTCATGACATGGACAGTGACATCACTCATGACACCACTGATGACATCTCAAATGACATCAATGATGACATCACTGATGACATCTCAAATGACAACATGATGACATCACCGATGACATCATACATAAAATCACTAACACACTCACTTATGCCCCCATAGAACCTTTCATACACCCACTCCGACATTCACAAACCCATTCACAGACTCATACCAGTACTTACACACCCACTCACTGATTCATAGATCTACACACACACATCCGCTCACTCACCCATACAGCCACTCATACACCCACTCACTCACTAATACAGCCACTGACTTATCCACTCATACACCCATACATCCACTCACACACTGAGTCAGTTACCCATAGAGCTACTCACACACCTACTCACTCAGCCGTACAGTCAATCAGACAGACACTTACTCACCCATACAGTTATACACACACCCACGTACATGCTGATAGAGATACTAACATGTTCTCACTCACCTATACAGTTACTGACACAAGCACACACTCACCCATACAGCTAATCTCACATTCACTCACTCACCCATACAGTCACTCATATACCCCATCACTCACCTATACTGCCTTTCACATACCCAGTTACACACCCATATACCACTGACACATTCACTCATCCACACAGCCATACACACACTCACTCGCCCATACAGCCCCTCAAACACACTCTCACTAATCCATATAGCCACTGACTCACCCACTCACTCATCTATACAGGCAGTCACACAACCCCTCACCCACCCACAGAGACAATCAATTACCCATACAGCCACTTGCGTACCCACTCACACACCAATAAAACCACTTAGACACCAACTGACAGACTAGAAATGAAATGAAATGAAAAGGGCATTTATAAAGCGCATGGCTACCAGAAGGCCTCCCAGCGCTTGGCATGACTAGTAAACGGATGGGAGAGACAGAATGATTAGTTTAAGGGAATGAAAGGGTTTTGAGTTGTTTCCTGAAGGTGAAATGACTAGACTCTTTTCGAAGGTTGAGGGGAAGGGCATTCCAGAGTCTGCCTGCATTCAGAGAGAAGAGCCTGCCGCCACTTCTGGCTCGTTTGATTCTGGGGATCTCGATTAGGTGGAGATCATCCGAGCGAAGCTTTCTCCTTGCTTTATATGGATGGATTATGGCCGAGATCAGGGGAGGGCCTATCCCCTGTAGAGATTTGTGGACAATGCATAGTGATTTGAAGCGAATTCTCTCTTTCACTGGAAGCCAATGTAGAAATCGGAGGGCGGGTTTTGCGGAAAGAAATCTGGGTGTTCCCGTCAACAATCTGGCTGCCAATTCTGGATGATCTGCAATCTATTGATCACTGAGGTAGGGGCTCCCAAATAAAGCGCATTGCCATAATCCAAGCTAGAGAGTAGAATTGATTGGACCATGATTTTCTTGGCTTGAGGAGGGAGCAAGGGAAGCACTTTCCTCGTAATACAAATATTTACACAACCAGTCACTCACCCATACATTCACTGAGACAACTAAGTAATCACTCACATATACAGTCAGTCACGCACCCACTGAACCATCCATACAGGCACTCATATACCCACTGAGTCACCAATACACCTAGGTATATTTGATATATTTAACATTCATAAACTTTTTAAAAACACTCACAGTCACTGGATGATGTCAACGACCATGCCATGAGTGATGTAATATGTGAGGTCATAAACAGTGCATTGCGGGGGCATGAGATTTAGTTAGCTCAACTAACTATAACTGATGAATATCACTGGTTTTGTAGGAATCAAACCTGAGCCTAACTATAACTTCACTGTAACCTTTGTTTTTTTCAGTGAATAGATATATATACATATGTGTATATATATATATATATATATATATATATATATATATATATATATATATATATATATATATATATAAAAAATATTTGATCACCAAAAGAATATATGCCAACTCCAGGAGTTCAGCATCCAAATTAATTTATTTACACAACCAACACTAATGCATTTCGACTACAGAGTCTTGATCACTTACTATTTTGTTGTAACGGCATTGCCTTGTAGAGGCAGCACAATGCAATGGCATTGCGTGCTAATGCCTGCATTGTAAAGGCTGTTTGTTTCCCTTCCTATCATCTCATCTCTTCCTCTATCATCTTGTTTTTCTCACTTTACTTCTCTCCGATTCTCTACCTCCCTTTAATTCACTCTAACTTCCTGCTGTCTACATTGCCTCTTTTTCTTCCATTTCCCTTCTTCCTATCTTTTCGCCACTTAATGTCTCTCTATCTTGTTGCATCTCCTCTCTCTACCTTGTCCATCACTAATTCCACTCCTTTCACTCTACCTCACTTCTCCATCTACATTTCTTTCTAAGTATCTCTGTGCCACCTCTCTCTACCACCCTCTGTATCTTTTTTCTGTTCAGCTAAATTATGTCTGATGTCACTTTTGTCTTGCTGTATTTCACCTCACCTCTTGTGCTACATCTCTCTCTCTTTGGCCCACTCTCTCTACCTCTCTCTTTACCTCATGCACCTATTTCTATCTATGTATACATTCTCTACCTCGCCTCTCTTTTAATACACCTCTCTCTACTCTACCGCTACCTGTCTCTCATGACCTCACCCATGTCTCTCTACAACTCTGTGTCTACCTCTACATGGGTACCTCTCTAACCACTCTTTCTGCCTCAACTCTGTCTACTTTACCCTTCTCACTACACCTCACTCCTCACTTTCTATCTCATCTCTCTGTATCCAGCCTCCCTTTACTACACCTCTCTTTACCTCACCCCTCTCCTGCTCTCCATTTCTCTCTCTCTCTCTCTCTCTCTCTCTCTCTCTCTCTCTCTCTATATATATATATATATATGTAAATATATATATATATATATATATCACCTCTTTCTGTCTCTCTCATCCCACTCTCTACATCACCACTGTACCTTACCACTCTTATCTCATTTATCTTTCTAGCTCACAACTGTTTCACTACCTCATCTATCTATACTCACTTATCTCTCTTATCACCTAACCTTGTAACGTACCTCACCATTTATTCAATATCTTCGATCTCCTCCTCCCCTCTCTCTCTCTTTCTAACTCTGTTCCCTCTGCCTTGCCTCTTTCACAATCTTACTGTTTTTTGCAAGCTCTCTTTGTCTAGTGCTACCTCTTTTCTCTATCTATCATTTGCTCCTCTCTCTGTACCTACTTCAGCTCACTTTCCTACGTCACCTCTTTCTATTTCTCTATCTTCATACGTCTCTCTTCTTCATCTTTGTCTCTACCAGTCTCTCTACCTCACCAATCTATCTGTATCACTGTAGCAACCATCTAGCTCTAAAATTCACTTGTTTTCTCTCATTTTACTCTTCACCCGCGCTCTCTTTATGTTTCACTCTGCTCACTACTTTCTTTACATGACCTGTCTTTCTATACATCACTTCTTATATTTCCTGTCTTTTTTGCTTCAGTACTTTATACCTTGCATCTCTCTATATATATCTCAGTACCTCACCTCTCTAAATGCCAATCTTTACTTCTATTTTCCTCTACTTTTCTCTAACTCACTTCTCTTTGTACCGTCCTCTCTCTACCTCACTCATTGGTGTACCCAGCCCTCCATCTCACAACATTTCCTTATCCCTTTATCAAGATACCACTCTCTCTCTATCACACTCTTGAACCTTACTTATCTTATCTTTCCACCTCGCTTTCTGTATCTACCTCTTCCTCCATATGCCTCCCTGTATCTTTCTTTCTGACTACCTCATCTAATTTTCTGGACCCAGCATCTCTCCATATCTCACCTATAGGTCGACTAAATCTATATCTCTTCTTTCAATCTCCATCTACATGCCCTTGCTTTAGTGTTCTCTTTTCTTTTGTGTTCTTCTCTGTCTCCTGCTTGCTGCCATTTCCCTAACTCAGCTGGGAAAACCCTCTGAGCAGGAATTTGATAGCCCCTATTGTAATGAGAATGTCAAAGCATAAGCTTCCCGCAAATGGACTCAAAGAGGAAAAGATGTTCTTTACCAGAGGTATGTTTATTGATAATAACAGTAGCTTATGCTGGGGCGTAGCCTGATGAGCCAAGATGGCAGATGCCTTGGTGAGGAGCTCTGGCACACCGGCCCGTTATCCTCCAACTGTCTGTGCTATCCTGATACACGGCATGCACTGCTGCTCTTCCAGTGCCTTCATAGCCACCATATGGCGGAGAGCTCACAAGTGCCCTGGTGCTTTGTTTAGGAAGCAGAAGATACACAGCCTGGTTGAGTGGTGAGAGCTTAGCCTTCCACTCTTCTGTTCATTACCCCAGGGTGCCCTGCTGTGGCCACTGAACCCTCTATGGGACCCTGCTGCACGAGGCTCAGCCTGCGAACTTCCATCCCTAACAGAGAGGGACCGGCCCGCGATGTGGACGAGCGGTAAAACAGGAGGGAAGGACTGCAATTCCCAACCTCGTAGCCCTACTGAGTGACTTGCTGGGCCCCAGTCTTCACTCTCGCCAGTTGGCCTCACTCATTCCTTGTGAGGCAACCTCCCCTGCCTGCATGAGTCTGGCTGAAGCGTGAGACGGGCACTCACCCTGCCGGAGAGCGCTGTCCCCAGACAGTCACCCCTGAGTTCCTCCTGGTCGGCCCCACCATAACCGGATGTCCAACAGAGTATTCCCGTGCTGGGGCCTGCCTGGACCCTCTCTCTCCTGAGGTCACCAGCAGCCATTGACTGGACAGGCCCGGCGTTGTGGAGTCTTCTGGTCGGGATGGCCAGGAGACAATGCATTTAACACACATGCTTTTCCCCAGCAGTATTTGGCGATGTGTGGGAGGTGAAGAATTGACTTCTCCTAATCTCCTGCAGAAGAGGAGGGAGGGAGTGTACCCAGGCCTGCACACATTCAACGGTGGCTGCCCCCTGCGACCTTGCAGGATTCTAAACATTTGCCTTACCCTCCTGCCCCCTTTACATGCTTAACTGGTGCACCTGCCCTAGTACGCCATTGCTGCCCTTCCCTCCGCCTCTCCTGGACTGCTCCTGTTGTGGTGTGGAGCTGTAGGATTATCCCCAGCTTCATGGGCTGGGGAACAGCATAAGCGGGTCCGGACAGGGGGCTCTTCCTCTCTGTAGCAGACTAGAAGCTGTCCCTTCCACATCACAGGACAAACATGGGCAGAGTACGGACAAGCATCTCGACCCATCCACCAAAAGAACTATACCCTTCAGGATTAATCTCCTCTACCGGAGGCGCCTTGGGGACAACGGACATATTGGACTCGATACTGAATGCCATTGCAAAATTACAAACAAGCTCCAAAGCTCAAATAGACGCAGCCTCAATTGAAGTGTCTCTGCTTCGAGATGGCCAGAGGAAGCTATCTCAAACTATATGCAATGCTCCTTACATGAACGTCACCCCAAAGCAGATGACTCCCAGAAACACCTAGAGGCACTAAAAGATCGCATGCGCTTGCAGAAGGCAAGGGCAGATGACGCTAAGGGCTGTACCTGCAAATGCAACCTCAGGATAGTGGGTCTGCCGGAGGGAATGGAGGGAACAGACCAGGTCACCTACCTTGAAACGTGAATCAAATCTTTCATAGTTCCAGAGACAATAACTATATTTTTCTCAATAGAGTGGGCACAAATGATTTCTGGTCATCACCCTCCCTGGTTTATTTATTTATTTGAAGAGTTTTATATAGCGCTGGCTAGACCCGGCGGTATCAGAGCGCTTTACAAGAGGATCAACGGGATTCAAGTTACAAAAAAAATTAGAATAAGTTACAGAGTGTTACAAAGTAAAAACACGAATTACTAGAGAATGGCAAAATAAAGACACATAATGAAACAACGTTACACATTAGTATGACATTATTAGCGCATGGCGAACAGAGACAAAACATCCTAAGGGGCAAAGAAGGTAAGGGGGAAAAGTAAGAATGGGAAAGGAAAGCAGATCAGGACAGGAAAGTGAGAGATAAACAAACCGCTGTTGGGACCTGAAATTTCAGCAACAACAATAGGATTTGGAGACAGTAGTAGGTGAGAGGAGTGTAAGAGACCTGGGGGGGGAGGTTAGAGGTAAAGGTCAGTCGGATGAAAACGTGGAGCAGTCCAGCGGAAAAGAGAAACGTTGGAAGGTCGCCCAGATGGAGACCAGCGGGGAGGAGGAATGGACAAAGGTCGCTAAGATGGCGGATCCAGGTCATGAGTGCCGAAAGAAGATAATCCCAAAATGGCGGGGTACATCTAAATCCAAGTCCAAAACCAAGAGAGCTGATTCCACGGAGTGGAACTAGAGGGGGAAGTAGCCAGAGTATCAAAGGAGGGCTGGCGATTTCCGAAACACAAACGGGCCGTCCGCGTACACAAGTTCTGGGCAGCGGGGACAGCAGTGTCCGATCCGTATGCCGTAGGTCAAGGGAAGACTGATTCGGGCGCCAGGGCAGCAATCCAGTGAAAGGGAGGCAGCAGCGTGGACCAGGAGGGCACGCCTCCCAGGCTCGGAAGGAAGATGACAAGCTCAAAGGGCACCGTATCGCAGTGCCGTAATTCTCACCGCCGCTACACCCCCAAATTTGGAAAAAAACAAGACATTACGCGTCCCAGTCGTCTTACGGGAGGCAAAGCTGGAGGGCTGGCAGTAGGGAAAGCAGCGGCAGTCGAACCCGGAGGCAGGGGGATGGTCAGGAGGGGAGAACCTCAGCCCAGCTCATCGACGGCCATCCGGAGAAATCAACGAGGCATCAGCAACGCTGAGATAGGCTCCGTCGAACGCAGGTCATCCGAGATTCCAAAGAAAGGCGGGGGAGGAAGAAGACAAGCAGCGGTCTCTGTGACAAGACCTGTCCTAGCTAAAGTCCTGCATTACAAAGACCACATTATCATACTGCAAGAGGCTCGATGAACGGGCATGCTACAGAGTGACAATTACCAAATAATGCTTCTTCCTGACTACACTGCAGCAGTTTAGCACCAATGCACCTTGTTCAATGTAGTAAACTGTAAATTGCATGAGTTGGGATTTAAGTAGGCACTGCTCTTCCTGGCTAAGCTCTGACTAGTGACACACAACATATCCCACTTCTTCGAGGACCCAACAGCAGCCTTGAACTAGAGAGAATGCTTTTCCTCATCTGATGCAGTGGCTCCGATGGGGGAATGAGAGCCACTGATGGATGAGGGCCCGATGGCACCATGACCCCATGGGATGGTGAAACTTGATCCCCTCGGAGAGCCATTCGGAGGCATGTCAACCATCCGCGCTGATGGCAGCTACGATGCTCCGCTCCACTCCTGAGGTACTGGACACTAACCCAGTGGACTCACCTAGCGACACTGAATACACATCCTCTCGACTTTCACTTCTTACCCTGGGTGCTCCCTCAGCCGTCACTCCCCAAACAGTAGAGGAACTGATATAACTGCTTTCCCTGTGCCTGTAGTACCATGCTAACTGTGTTTTGCCACTGTCCCTTACATGAAACCAGACACTTGTCTGAAGTGTCCATAGAATCTCTCTCCATTATTAGAGGTCACAATTTTGCATGGACTGCACTCCCCCACACCATGGTTCCTAATGGTCCCCCGATGCGCAGTGCTCGGCCACCCGCAGTTATCGTAGTTAGCTAGGTGCACCTGCACAGGGCCTTAACGCTGCAACTGTTCTCATGGTCATTCTCAAAACTTCACCCCTGAGTAGAGGGATTTTTCAGGTTCTACCTGTTTGGGCGGGATGCCGTTTGCACCTTGTCCCACAAAGTTTTGGTTTACCCAGTTCAAAGGGAGGGATGGACCTACACTGTTACTTGTGCTGCTGGTGGGTTTGGGAGTCCACTCTCTTAGTGAATTCTTAAGGAGTGCAGCCACTCACCTGGCAGCTTCTCTACTGCACTGTAGGGATGACTATGAATATGTCTACTTAATAGGCAGACGAGGACATGACGCCCTACTGCAGGAAATGCACTCTACGGACCAAGAGGTGCTGCGACTCCAAAGGCAATGACGGAGTCAGGTTTACATTAAGTCCTTCGTGGCCTACGCCCTGGGTGCAATGGTGTGGATGCATGCTGGCGTTCCATTCCAGATTTCCACATCAGTGATTGATAAAGAGAGCTGTTATGTGCTTCTGTATGGCCACTTAGATGGCGCTCCCCCTGGTGCTTGGCTGCATTTATGCCTCACACACTGACCAGGCTTCTTTCCTAGATACACTGTTGTGTCAGTTAGCTCAGTGGGCACCCCTATCATGGCTCCTTGGTGGGGAGTTCAACAGTGTACTGATACAACCCTCGGCAGGTCATTATCTCCCCTGCTGCAAGTAACTACATCCCACAATGCTAAACATCTGGCACAATGGCTTCACCATTGGAACCTTCTTGATGTGTGGCACCACTGCAACCCCACTTCCAGAGTATACTCTTTCTTCTCCCTCCTGCATGACGTCCACATGTGCTTAGACCAAATCCTATGCTCTGCTGCCGTATGCCCACATATACACTGCGCTGAGTACCTTGGTCACACTATCTTTGACTACAACGCTCTTCAGGCTAACCTGTGCTGTTTCCACCTGCACCCTCTGATCCCTGCATGGCTCCTACAGTCGGTGACCCTAGAGGATATGGCATTCCATGTCTCTCTGTAAGACAAGATGTTTGAATACATTGAGCTCAATCAGGGTACTGTTTCCACTGTGTTAATAGAATAGAGTGTGTTTAGGGTGTCTGTTCACAGCCACTGCATTGGTGAGCTGGTGGGAGCACAAAACGCCATTGCAACGCAGCAGATAGAAGTCGAGAACACACCTCATTAATGAACAGTTGACTAGTGCTACTTTGTACCGCCCCGTAGCAGCAGCTCGCTATCAACATGTGGAACTCCTCGAGCGGCTGCACTGCCTCAACTATTCGGCATACAGAGTGCGCACACACTCTGAGGCAGGCAAACCGGGAGCCCTTTTGGCCTACCTGGTGGCACAGGATCACACGCAGCAACCCATTACTTCATAAAAGGCACTCCAGTCATAGTACAGTTATCCAGATAGCATCACCATCCCGCATATAACGCTGGAGCAGAGGCAGGACCTTGATGCACCCATCACATTAGCAGAGATTAAGGATGCTATTCGCTCTTTAGCTGCTGGGAAAACCCTGGGCCATATTGGCTCCCTCATGTGTTTTACTGCACTTATGTTGATGTTTTAGCTCCAAAACATGAACAGTGATTGAAGAGGGACAGTTGCCTTTCATTCTGGTCCCCATTCCCAAACCCGGAACAGACATCACAGATTTGTCCTCCTACCAATCCCTAGCAATATTAAACACAGATTATAAGATCTTAGGCAAGGTCTTTGCAGACCGATTTCTGCGTCTGGTGCCCCTCCTGATTCATCATCACTGGCCACAGCACATCCTTATACTTATGACGGCCCATTCGCAGTATTGAGTTTGCCCCTTCACACCATATTAGAGCAGCCTGCTTGGTACTGGACTAGGAGAAAGCCTTTGACTTCTTGGAGTGGAGTTACCTGTTCAAAGTGCTCATCCGCCTGGGATTCGAGAGTCGCATAGTAAAGGTTATTCGACTCCTTTGTACAAACTCTTCGGCACACGTTCGCACAGGCTGCTATATATCAAGTCCTGTCCTCATACACAGGGGCACCAGACCGGGGTGCCCTCTCCAACGCACCTCATTGCCTTGGCGATGGAACCTCTTGCTATCTGGCTGCAAAGCAGGAGGGCAGAGTGGGGCATCCCTCTCAGCGACAGTTTACATGATATGTCCCTGTACATAGTTGACCTGCTTCTATACCATAGAGATGTGGTGGCTGGTTGTCAGGGTGCGGCATTGGCCCTCAGCGAGTTCCATGCAGCATCTGTCCTGCAGGTTGACTAGCAGAAGTCTTGTATGTTTCCTCTCAAACCCTCTACTGTTGAGACACCATTAATAATTGAATGTACCACTCTTTGCTGGCAGTGCCACAAATTTAAATATTTATGAATCCATATATATAACACTATTATAGCGACCTTCTTGATGGGAATGAAACAAGGGCTGTCGCTGCGCTTCCGCGGCGAGTGACATTCTGGTGTACTCTAGCACTTTTCATGGCAGGCAGGATTGCCCTCTTGAAGATGATTATGCTCCCAGCCTGCTTTACTGTTTTGTCAACTAGTCTCTTCATCTACCTGATGCATTCTTCCTCTCCTTGGATGCATTACTAGGTGAACTGATATGGAGCAAGGACAGAGGCAGAGTGGCACGGGCAAAGCTTTGGCACCTGCCTGACAATGGAAGGTCACAATACGCGTCTTCACACTTGCCGCACACGGCTTGCTTACTCCTGTTTTTGCAGAGCTCTCGGCATCACAAAGCAGACCCTCCTGTACTCTCCAGCCATTCATATCCTTAGTATATTGCACGCTGATAATGCTGTTGCCCTTGTCAAACTTAAACACTGGCACTTCCTGAGGGTTGAGACACTGTGTGTCTTTGCTGAAGGCTCTCTCCCTACTCTCAAGGACCTAATGGGACAGTTTAATGTGCCTCCGAAACATTTATTAACTTGCAACAGTCTAACATGCACACTGAGTTGAGGAAAGCAGATAGCTGCAGTGGAGCACCCCACACACAAACTGCTGTAGTCACTGCACACCATGGGCAGTAGGCGACACAAATAAATGTTCCTGTAGTGCCCAGAAGACCTACACGCAAACTCCTCTAGACATGCTGCGGGCTAAGTGGAAAATGCACCTTGCCTGGGCACCTAATGATGCAGAGGCACTCCCTTTTTTACCCTCACAAATAGGGTTGGGTGTAACTGGCGTAATTCTCTGTTGCATAGTTACTCGTAACTAATGAAAAATGCACCCTCACATCTGAAATGAGAATGCCTTTTGTGCTAAGAAAGTAGCACTACATGCTTCAGGACACGAACAGCAGTAGCCAGCAGCCAGTTTGTTGTTACTGTGTGCCTGCAGTACAATTTTTGCCCCAAATTACTCTTAATTACTCATGCTGGCGTAATTGCATAATTTCGGTAATTTCGCATCACAAGAGTAATGAATAAATACTGAAATTACTCGGATTGCTCCAGCGTAATCAAAATTTCGCCCAGGTATACTCACACAATTTCTAGAACTGGAGGCCTAAAACTCATACAAATGTATATCCTACTCAGTGCTTACCTGACCCCAGGGTGAATCAATGTCCTAATTCCAGGAGCATCCAGTTGCTCCCCTGTCATCTACCGGGTGCCCACTTCCAACACATGCTCTGGACATGCCCTGCTTTGGCTGCTTTCTGGGTCGTATTATTGATCACTCACAGGTGCTTTCAGGGTATGTAAATCTGGGTTGCTGAAACGTTGTTCGGGATCTTTTCCAATGCCCTAAACACCGCACAGCAATGCCCCACTTTCTAGACTTGGCACTCATCTTAGACATAAGAGCTATTACACACCTTTGAAAGGCGGCAGTGCCCCCATCAATAGTCGCATGCAGTGGCTGCTGGTATTTAACGGCGGTGGGGGGGCGGGTTGCAGTGGAGCAAGAGGGAAGGGAATAAATAAAAAATTAAAACACTTACCTATTGCCTCCACCTCTCGTTCCTCTTCGCCGGCTTACAGGGCAGGAAGCAGGAAGCACCCTGCTCCCAGACTCCCCATAGCCAATTACAACGCTTCAATGCAGCGTTGTTATTGGTCTCAGTGCCGTAATTCGGCACTCAGCCAGGGAATGGGAGGCTGGGCATGTTCTGCACCCAGGCTGTAATGCAGCCTGGTGCAGAAAATGCAAAGTGCGCATGACGGTTTGGCCAGCCCGACACGGCCGGGAAAGCGTTTTGCACACTTGGAGTGGGCAAACCACTCCTGCCCTGCTCTGTGGGCAGAGCAGGCCTGCCCCGTCCCTACCCAGCTGAGCAAGGACGGAAAATAAAATGATAATAACAATGAGTTATTATCATTTTATTTTTTACTTGTTGGCCTGCTCAGAGAGGCGACGTTCCTCCACCTAGACGGAGGAGCAGCCACTGGTCGCATGGCGACAATGTGTTCCTTCCTGGGCAGAAGCTGAGAGTACCCTCATCTGTTGTGAGGAAGCATGATGCCTTAGGAAATACCCTCTTTTACTGAGCTGGGATGAGCATACTGAGGCCTTCTATTCCCGGGTCTAGGACAACACTTTACCGCTGTAGGCACACGGTGGCAAGCCACTAACTCAGCATTGACTCATTGCCCATGCGTCCTGGTACAACTACTGCTTCATCTCCCATGGCAGCTTGTTACAAGCTGCTTCTCCATGCCCTTTTTTTAACTTGCACCACACGACTTGGATACCCTATTCATTTCTAGATGCCCAGTTCTCTCAAATACTGATGGTCCCTTCTCGGCCCCTGGGGGCCCACAGTCAAATATATAACACCCTATTGCCCCCAGGCCCTTGCATGATCCGCAGCATGCTCCTCCCATCACTTCTTCCATCAAGCGCCCCTCCCAATTGTTATGGTTTCTGATATGTTTTTTACTTGATGTTTTGCATTTGATGTTGCATTACTGCTGCTCCTCAATAACTGTTAAGCTGTGCATGGAAGGGAAAATATATAGAACAGGAATCAACATTGGCGCTCATATACTTCACCCAATCTCATGCTCTGTAAGTATCTGAGCTACCTGTAAGATCCCTTTCTTTCAATCTGTAATTGCACATTGTTTTTGGGAGAAAAAAAACAGTAGCTTATGCGGACACCAGAACTGTCCACATATTCAAACAAGGACAACTATCGCCCATTCTAACCTGGAATGCCATCAGTACTGGGTGCAAGTACCTCCCCCGGAATGATCTGAGACGCTTTTAAAGCGTCAGTAAGAGGCGAGACACTTCGATATAGCCTGATTAAACAGAAAAAAGGCGCTGCTCAGACTAAAGGGCTCTATCAAAGACTTGCCTTCCCCGAGACAGAACTAATTAACACTGTGAATAACGGAGGCGATATCACTTCAGTTATGAATTTAATAACGGTTACCAAAGCCTCTCTGAATGATTTCAAAGCCGGGAAGACAGCGGGTAGATACCTTGCCGAAAATAGCGAAAATGTTGGCCGATTATTAGCAGTCAGGGCCAGGCAACAGGTCGCGGCAGGGCATATCAAGCAGGTCATGAATATGGAGGGTAAAGTAGTGTCAAATCCTGCAGAAATCAGGGAGGCGTTTAGGGAGTTCTACGAGGAATTATATACAGCATCACCTGTAGGGGGTCCACATATGCATGATGAACGGTGCAAATTTGCTCCGAATAAGAGGGTCTCCCAGGAGGAGGGCCTCCTGTTGGGGCTGGAAATTTCTCAGGAAGAGCTCCACCTTGCTCTCCAAGCTCTTCCATCGGGTAAGGCCACGGGGAATGACTGTATACCACTAGAATTTTATAAAACCTTTGTTAATGAGATCTCCCAGGAAATACTTGGATTATTCAAGGAGGTTAGGGAGGGGTCGGCACCACCAGGCTCATGGGGCACCGCCAATATTATCATCTTTTTAAAGAAAGGTAAAGATCCCATTAATCTGGGCTCCTATAGGCCTATAACACTCTTAAATAGTGACACTAAATATTCAAAGATTCTCGCTACCCAATTGAATAAGGTAATGCACTACCTGGTATCAGTATGGCAGCACAGCTTTATTCAGGGGAGGGGGACTGTCGACCATGTTAGGCGTGTTATCTCACTATTCGATGCTGCCGAGGCCCTCACGAAACCTATGGGGGCGGCCTTCTTGGACGCTGAGAAGGCTTTCGATAGGGTGTCTTGGTGTTATCTATGGAGGATTTTGGAAGCCAATGGTCTAGGGGATTCCTTTGTTAGAGCAGTACAGGTTTTGTATATTAAACCTACAGTGCGATTGCAGATAATGGGGGAAGAGTCTGCGATTTTTTCAATTGACAGGGGAACTAGGCAAGGGTGTCCTTCTTCCCCCTTGCTATTCGCACTATATATAGATCCTCTTCTTAGACGGCTGGAGGCTTCTCTAGACATTGTTCCTATAAGTCTACAGGGTTGGGATACGAAATTATTGGCATATGCCGATGACGTGGCAATAATTACCTCCGACCCTGACAGAGCACTGTCCACGGTAGAAACCATTGCAGAAAATTTTGGGACACAATCGGGCTTTTCTCTGAATAAGGCAAAAACTCAGATCTTGATAGATTTATCACTTCCTCCGACAGCAGGATTGTGGAGGAAGCAGTTTATTTGGGAATACATGTTACGGCAAAGGTGGAAGATATCGTAGATATAAACCTGGGCCCTATAATGGGGAATATTAAGAATGACATGCGGCGATGGGATCATTTAAAGCTGTCTATTATTGGTAGATGCAATTTGATTAAAATGACGATTTTACCTAAATTACTGTATATATTTCGCACGATCCCTTTGAAAATACATAATGATTGGTTCAGGCTAATTGAGAGAGAGGTGGCTAGATTAATTTGGTCATATAGTAGAACCAGAAGATCCAATGTATTTTTGTCCCTCCCTAGGGATGGAGGGGGGTTGGGGCTCCCTAACTTTAAATTATATTACCTCGCCGCATCTCTGCAATACTATTGGCCTCTCTTTGGAATCAGGTCGAGGAAAGAAAATGATCCCAGTTTTATTCCGTCAATCTTCGAGATTTTGATTCGATCACGGGCTAATGGCTGTCTCTTAAAGATTTATGAACCAAGTTATTTTAAAAGAACACGGTTTAAGACTCTGATTGCGGCATTCCGCAACTGGGCAGGCGTCCGGAAAAAACTGGGGGGTGGGTAGGTTTAGTAGATACACCCCTTTGGTTGGTAATGATCAACTACCAAAGGCTCTACAGGATGACTGCCTGGCAAGGTGGGGAAAAGGGGGTTTCTACAGGATAGCGGACCTTTTGGCTGAGGACCATATAGCATCTTTTGAAACAGTTAGGGAAAGATTTAACATTGGCCATCGTGATTTCTTAAAATTTTTGCTATTAAGGGACTTCCTTCTTAAAAAAGCTGGTGGCGCCGCTGGCTTTTCACAGGTATCCCTGATCGAATTATTAATAAGGTCCTCTGGCACTTCGATTTCACAACTGTATAGCTGTCTGCTGGAAGGGGTCATGGACGATCTGGACAAGCATGGCCTGAGATGGCAGGACAGGCTAGGGGTCTAGGACTCCCGCTTCTTGGAATCATTAGAGATGGGCAACTCCATACTATGCTCTGCAAACCTGCGGGCACAACATTTTAAAACCCTCTTTGACCTTTATGTCACGTCCGCAAAAATAGTGAAGTGGGGAGGAGTGGATGGGACTCAGTGCTTCAGGTGTAAGACACATGGGGCCTGATTCACAGAACTAACTTAAGACAAAATCCTAAACTTACTACCATTTTGGTATTCACAGAAGGTACTTACTCATTTTGGTATTCACAGAAGGCACTTACTTACTCATTTTGAGTAACTTACTCATTTTGAGTAACTTACTCATTTTGTGTAACTTACTCATTTTGGTATTCACAGAAGGCACTTACTCATTAATGAGTAAGTGCCTTCTGTGAATACCAAAATGAGTAAGTTACACAAAATGAGTAAGTTACTCAAAATGAGTAAGTTACTCATTTTGTATTCACAGAAGGCACTTACTCATTGATGAGTAAGTGCCTTCTGTGAATACCAAAATGAGTAAGTTACACAAAATGAGTAAGTTACTCAAAATGAGTAAGTTACTCATTTTAGTATTCACAGAAGGCACTTACTCATCAATGAGTAAGTGCCTTCTGTGAATACCAAAATGAGTAAGTTACAAAATATGAGTAAGTTACTCATTTTGGTATTCACAGAAGGCACTTACTCATCAATGAGTAAGTGCCTTCTGTGAATACCAAAATGAGTAAGTTACTCAAAGTGAGTAAGTTACTCATTTTGGTATTCACAGAAGGCACTTACTCATTTTGGTATTCACAGAAGGCACTTACTTACTCATTTTGAGTAACTTACTCATTTTGAGTAACTTACTCATTTTGTGTAACTTACTCATTTTGGTATTCACAGAAGGCACTTACTCATTAATGAGTAAGTGCCTTCTGTGAATACCAAAATGAGTAAGTTACACAAAATGAGTAAGTTACTCAAAATGAGTAAGTTACTCATTTTGTATTCACAGAAGGCACTTACTCATTGATGAGTAAGTGCCTTCTGTGAATACCAAAATGAGTAAGTTACACAAAATGAGTAAGTTACTCAAAATGAGTAAGTTACTCATTTTGGTATTCACAGAAGGCACTTACTCATCAATGAGTAAGTGCCTTCTGTGAATACCAAAATGAGTAAGTTACAAAATATGAGTAAGTTACTCATTTTGGTATTCAAATAAGGCACTTACTCATCAATGAGTAAGTGCCTTCTGTGAATACCAAAATGAGTAAGTTACTCAAAATGAGTAAGTTACTCATTTTGGTATTCACAGAAGGCACTTACTCATCAAAGAGTAAGTGCCTTCTGTGAATACCAAAATGAGTAAGTTACACAAAATGAGTAAGTTACTCACAATGAGTAAGTTACTCATTTTGTATTCACAGAAGGCACTTACTCATCAATGAGTAAGTGCCTTCTGTGAATACCAAAATGAGTAAGTTACACAAAATGAGTAAGTTACTCACAATGAGTAAGTTACTCAAAATGAGTAAGTAAGTGCCTTCTGTGAATACCAAAATGAGTAAGTGCCTTCTGTGAATACCAAAATGGTAGTAAGTTTAGGATTTTGTCTTAAGTTAGTTCTGTGAATCGGGCCCATGGTGCGGACCTGGTACATATCTTCTCTACATGCCCCAATATTGAGCCTATTGGCCAAGAAATATCTGGCTTTTTGCGGCATGTATTGAAAGAGGATGTTCCGCTGTCACGGCAGCTTATGCTATTAGGTGTCACTGAACAAGATGGAAAAATTGGAAATGAGCTTACGTTCATAGCAATGGCAGTACTTAGACTCTGTGTCGCTTCAGCCTGGCTGGACCCTTCTCCCCTGACTTTTAAGCAGTGGAAAGGCCGATTTCTGCACATATTCGATTTGGAAAAGGCACTTTATGAACGGAGAGGCAGAAAGGGCAGGATTAAAGGGAAGAGGGTCTGGGGACCATTAATCGACTGGACAGCTCAATTTGTCCAGGACGAATTAATACTGAGGCAATGACTAATTATGTTTTTGTATATATAATGAAATCTTGTGATGAATTTTATGATACAGGTGTCTGTATTGTATCTATCCCCGTGTTTGTGTTGTCACTCTTTATCTTAGACACTTCCTCGGTATTTCGGGATTATGATTATCGAAATTCGAAGGATCTTAGGTTTTTTGCTCTCAATCTATTTAATCTATTTAATCTCATGCCCGCATAACCATGGTATGTCTATTTTCTTTTGTGAATGATTTACATTAGCTGCACAGTACTGATTGACGTAAAGGAAATATGGTCTCTTTGAAATGTACTTATATGTATTTTGACTTTTGCTGCATTTGCATCTTTTCTGTTTTTCTTTTCTTGAACTATGTAAAAATAAAAATGAATAAGAAAGTCCTGGGCGTAAGAATAAACACGTCATCATTACAGTTATAAAGTATGAGTTTTAATTAAGGATAGAATAACCTCAATATAACATTCCTCCCACTTAAAAACAAAACCTAAAAAACAACCAAAATTGGTAACCTTACACATTTAACCCAGAAAGAACTCTTCATTTCTTTTGTGTTGATGCAATTCTGAGCTTTTTTGCTTCTACCTTAATCCCATCCTCTGAAGATATGCTTTCTTTTAAACCCATGTTATTAGATCCATATTTAATCATCTAATTACAATCATTCAGCTCCTTCTCCAAGTCAACAATACCCATGTTCTCTACCAAACTATCATCACGCGAACCACCCTGTCGAGTACTTTGAAACATTGTCACTTCTATCAGTGTTTTGACACTCTTGGTTATAGACATCTACACCCAAACAACCTCTAATCATTCTCATTCCTTGCTTGCTCATCCTGAATCTTCACCATTCTATTCAAATAAATGTATATATTGTTGGGCGTCCCGTTGTCTGCTGGGGACAACGGAGTAAATTACTCCGTTGCCCTGGTGAAAGGACCTTCTGCCAGGCTTATAGATGACTGCCCAGCTGGTGGTCATTTATAAAGCATTGGAAGGAACTGCCGTCACAACGGTTCTTGTCAATGCATTTTTCTGTTTGGTACAGGGCTCTGTCAGGGGGACGGAGCCCTATACCAAACAGGTTCCTTTTTTTATTTTCGAAAAGAAAATCCTGGAACAGGATTTTGTTTTGAAAATAAATAAATGCAGTGCTCCCCTCACCATGGGGGTACTCTCCCACGGCGAGGGGTGCATTTAGCGGTTTTCACTGCTCCTTACCTCCAAGTTTTTCCTGGCGGTGATGGCTAGTTAAAACTGCCCATCTAAATTAGGTGGGCGGAATGACAGGTCATCCTCTGAAGGCCCTCACTCTGCAGGGCCTTTTAAGGGGATTAACCATGGTGGAGACGGAATAGGATTAGCCCTAAGGTCTGCCTGCATTTAAATTCGGTGGTTGAACCATTATCTGGGCAGTATGTATACTCTTCCGTCATTGTGATGGAGCATACCTACCACCAAGATATAAATCAGGCCCAGAATTCTTACCCAGTTTAATCACTTGTTGCTGGTAATTAAACCTAGGATGTCCTGTATTGGCAATGACTGGCTTTCTAATCATGGCCCAATCACCAATCTTCAATACCTTTGTGCTAATTTCAGATTTTTTGTCATAGTATTTTTTTTACCTTACCTTGAGCTAAAGTTACCCTTTCTCTCACTGTTTGTTTATTAATAGCAACTTTTTTAGATTTCTCCCTCCATTCACCAGGGAAAATCTTTAGTACTTGCCTGTCTACCTCTCATCATCTCAAACTGGGTAATGCCCGTAGTCGAGTTTAATGCATTCAAATAACTCCAAATTTTGTCTTGTAGAAATTCTATGACATCCAAGATGGCAGACAAAACAGTTTGGATTCCCGCTTCAATGAATGTCTTCACCCTTTTCATTATGCCATTGCATTGTGGCGACTATAAGCAACAGGAAAATTTACAATACCAAGATTTCCTAAAAAACTTTCCATTTTCTCGGAAACAATTTGCCTGTCGTTATCTGAAACAATTATTTTAGGCAGTCCTTCCACTACAAAATTCTCAAGAGCTTTATGGTCACATCGCTAGTAGAAAGACTAAAACAACAATCCCTTGCACACGCCAACAGTGTATATTATATATCATTAACAGTAACAAAAAACACTCTTGCTCCTCCGTTGAAACAGTCACTTCAGTTTAATCTCGAAATCCTTAGCCAACACGTGTTTTGTTGCGCTTAATGGTTGTGCGCAGCGACTTCTTCAGGGCTAAGATACAAACAACAGTATAGAAGTTGGAAGTAAAAGATATCCATCACTAACATCTGGTGTCAGTTACCTTTTGTGACAGTATGTCTATCGTAAAGAGCGGCTCAAGTCTAATCCTCGAGCCTGTGGAAACCCATGCTGTTTTTTTAAAACATATCACCATTGCTGTCAGAAGACAGACTTGTGCAGTTTAAAATGATTGCTATTCCAAACAAAATCGTCCGCAATGGAAGATAAGCCTATTCCTGGTGACTTATTTTGTGACATCCAAGCTCCGAACAGTTACTAGTGACTTTTCTAAGGTGATTTTAAGAAACACGGAACCCCCTCAATGTTGCCTGAGATCAAGAAAAGGCATATTTCTAATTAAAAAGTACCTATAATCTCTTTGTATGGACCCTACATGGAGAAAAGGTAAAAGGAAGAAAAATACCGTGGTATTAGAATTTCGAATCAACCAGGACTGGTGAATAGTGGTAATTGTGAACAAATAATGCAGGGAAACCAACCTTAATTCCGGTTGTATTTCCGACCCGGAATGGGTTCTAGAGCTCCAGTGATCATTACAAAGTAAAACGCATCAGGGTATACTGTGTCCAAAATTTAGCGTATTCCAAAAGTCTTTACTGGGGATAAACGAAAAAGAAAGACGGAACAGGCCCTGTTACAGTTGTGATTACACCCCACTTAAGCAAGGGCATGTTCTGGCCCTATACGTAGATGTCGTCAGGAAGCCCCACGTAACTTAAGTATGGATCTTTTGAGTATGAATCATTAATCCATCAAGAAGAACGACGGCGTGGTGTAGTAAAACCACTTTTGGGGGCTAAGTGAGTCCCTTGTACCAGCAACCAAGTCTTTGCTGTCGTAAACGCAAGCCCTAAACACAATAAAGGGAAGATAGGGACTTTGTCTCAATCACTATATATATCCTCCCCATGTAATACTAATAAAGAGCGTATCCCCCCGTTAAGGGGGCTCGTCTCAGGAGTGTATAGTATACCACTGCTGAGTACTACTGGGGATCCTAACATGGGCGCTTACCTCTGTTTTGTAGCAGGGCTGCCTCCGGCGTGTACGCAGAAGGTACTGAGTTTGGCCCGCTGAGGAGCCCGCCTAAATATCGGCGAGAAAGCGGACATAGTCATAGGACTACAACCCGCTTTCTCTTGCAGATCATAGGAATGACGTCGGCCATCTTGAAATGAAGTAGAGTTAATGTTTAATGCACCACTTTCTCCAAAAGACTCAGTGGATGGTGCAGTCCATTGATCCCAAAGTGTGTGAAGGATCAAATAAAGATGTACTGGGGTTCCTGCATGGTCACAAATTATAGTGTGAGGGGCTATTTTGTCTAACGTCCTATTTATATGCCTTGAAACAGAAGCAAAGTAGTATACAAAAACTGGCGGCCATCTTGGAGCAGTGAAGCTCCACAATTAATGTTAATTCCAATGCAGTATCGAGTGGAAGAGTAGTATAAAAAATTAAAAAATTGGAATTCGGAGTCGGTGCTTTAACTAAGGCAACATTGAAGCAGAGTCGAGGGAATACATTTCAAATCTAGTGAAAGTGTGTCAAAAACGCTCTAGGGCAAAGAGTGCAAGCAGGAGTAATCATAGGACGGTATAAGACACTCACAGGACCTACAGACACAGTTCTGTGAATTGTCTTGAGAACGTACTTCTTTGAAAAATATAAATCAGTGCCTGAATATAAGCAAACTGTTAATTCCACATGTTAGACACTCACAAGACCTACAGACACAGTTCTGTGAATCGTCTTGGGAACGTACTTCTCTGAAAAATATAAGTCAGTGCCTGAATACAAGCAAACTGTTGTAACACATATGACATATTCATATAGTACGACAAAGTGTTGAGAAGGTCTACACGTGTGAATGAAAAAGCAGGTTGCCAATCTTCTGTTAACATTGATAACAGTAGGGAGTTGAAAGTAAAAGAAATGTCAGTCAGCATAGGAGAGCCAAATTAGAAGTAGGAATAGGGTTGTAAGAAGTATAACATAATTATATAGTACGTCATTTCTTGGAACGGTCTACACGTGTGAGCAGGAGAGCAGGTTGCCAATTTTCTGTTAGCATTTACAGCAGTAAAAAGTTGAAAGTGAGTGAAAGAAAGGTCGGTCAGCATAGGAGAGCCAAGTTGGAAATGGGAATACATCGGGGATAGTGACGCGCCCACATGAATAGTGTTGTGTACAGTAGCTGAGACATATTGAGTCCTGGTGGTATGATCCACATAATTGGACCATGAGTGCTAGTCCCCCAATAAGTGATGTAATTCATGGTCTGTATTTAGGTCCATCTCTACACTTCTCAATCGCATGATCCAAGTTGCTTCCTCCTCCTCAACATAAGTTCTCTATTGCCACCCCTCATGTGTTTGGGTACGGTGTCAAATCTGTAATAAGAGAAGGATTTGAGGCTGTCCTGGGCATCTTGTGTTGGCCTGTTTGACCGCCCTGACGTGTTCCACAATGCGGTCCTTTAGAGCCCTGATAGTGCTGCTAATATACCTTTGTTGACATTTGCATACGATTGCGTAAATCACATGGTTGGTCTGACAGTTGATGTTGGTGTTTATCTTGTAAGTGCGGTGATTGGGGCCAGAAAACCCCTTCTTTTTATCTGAGGCCCATCTACACGCAGAGCAAGATGGCCGACAGGTGAGGAGCTCCGGCCGGGAGCTCCCCGGCTAGAGGTTGCCTTTTTGGCTCTTTCCGCTGGAATCTACCCCCCGGGACCTTCTGCACCCCCAAGGATCTAGGGACTGTGGTTCACCGTTTCTCCTATTCCCTCGATCGAATCTACTTGACGACTTCAACAACTTCTGAGGAGCCTTTTGGTCCTCTGACAGCGGAGTGCTAGAAACATGGCCGTTGCCCGGTGGAGCTGCCCGGGTAGCTGTAGAGGAGATTGGCTGTG
Source organism: Calotriton arnoldi (assembly GCA_963921515.1). Taxonomy (NCBI): domain Eukaryota; kingdom Metazoa; phylum Chordata; class Amphibia; order Caudata; family Salamandridae; genus Calotriton; species Calotriton arnoldi. Next base: position 125,489 of record CAWUFW010016886.1, read on the forward strand.
GTTCCCCCCTCGGCCGTCACCTACCCTCCGGACATGGGCTCTGTTTCTTACCTCCCCGCTGCGTCTCCTTCTTTCCTGCACGTCCGATGCAAAACTGAATTCTCTGCCGATTGCGGCTCAATCTCGACACGGCCGATGCCCGGTTGAGCTGCCTAGGCACATGTTGAGGAGATGGGCTGGAGATCACCCCTCCGGCCGTCACCTGCCTTCCGGGCTTTGAACGCGCTCGCCTGGCTTCCCACTACGCCTTCCGAATCTGCGGAGAAGAATGCAGCGAGAATGCAGTGACGCTGCTGCCCTGCACAACCGAGCTTGTTCTTGTTTTCCTTGGTGTTTTTCTGATTGAGCGCGCCCTCTTGACCCCTCAGCCGCCTCCCTCTTCCGGGGCTACAGCCTGGGCACCTGGGAGCTTCAAGATAGAGGCAAGCGAGGGGATCCTAAAACTATTTGGCTTGTCACAGATTACAATGCGCTCAATATGACACTCACCAAGAGCATGCAAAAACACTGGCACCTACTGTGTGCTGATAAGACATTGGAGCCTTTTATCTCTTCTAGACCAGAGGTGACATTTCGTAAGGGTAAGAGCCTTAGGAATCTATTGAGTCCCAGTTACACGAAAGCGGATACTCAGAAACATTGGCTAGCGACACATGGTCTTGGTTTCTACAAGTGTGGACGCTGCTCTGCGTGTAGATGGGCCTCAGATAAAAAGAAGGAGTTTTCTGGCCCCAATCACCGCACTTACAAGATAAACACCAACATCAACTGTCAGACCAACCGTGTGATTTACGCATTCGTATGCAAATGTCAACAAAGGTATATTGGCAGCACTATCAGGGCTCTAAAGAACTGCATTGTGGAACACGTCAGGGTGGTCAAACAGGCAGACACGAGATACCCCGTGGCAATGCACATAGTGGAATGTCCTGCCCAGGACAGCCACAAATCCTTCTCTTTTTATGGATTTGACACCGTACCCAAACACGTGAGGGGTGGCAATAGAGAACTTATGTTGAGGAGGAGGGAGGCAACTTGGATCATGCGATTGAGAAGTGTAGAGATGGGCCTAAATACAGAGCATGAATTACATTACTTTTTGAGGGACTAGCACTCATGGTCCAATTATGTGGATCATACCACCAGGACTCAATATGTCTCAGCTACTGTACACAACACTATTCGTGTGGGCGCGTCACTATCCCCGATGTATTCCCATCTCCAACTTGGTTCTCCTATGCTGACCGACCTTTCTTTCACTCACTTTCAACTTTTTACTGCTGTAAATACTAACAGAAAATTGGCAACCTGCTCTCTTGCTCACACGTGTAGACCGTTCCAAGAAATGATGTACTATATAATTATGTTATACTTGTTACAACCCTATTCCTACTTCTAATTTGGCTCTCCTATGCTGAGTGACATTTCTTTTACTTTCAACTCCCTACTGTTATCAATGTTAACAGAAGATTGGCGACGTGCTTTTTCATTCACATGTGTAGACCTCAACAAATTGTCGTACTATATGAATATGTCATATGTGTTACAACAGTTTGCTTGTATTCAGGCACTGACTTATATTTTTCAGAGAAGTACGTTCCCAAGATGATTCACAGAACTGTGTCTGTAGGTCCTGTGAGTGTCTAACATGTGGAATTAACAGTTTGCTTATATTCAGGCACTGATTTATATTTTTCAAAGAACTACGTTCTCAAGACAATTCACAGAACTGTGTCTGTAGGTCCTGTGAGTGTCTAATACCGTCCTATGATTACTCCTGCTTGCACTCTTTGCCCTAGAGCATTTTTGACACACTTTCACTAGATTTGAAATGTATTCCCTCGACTCTGCTTCAATGTTGCCTTAGTTAAAGCACCGGCTCCGAATTTTTTTTTTTAAACTACTCTTCCACTCGATACTGCATTGAAATTAACATTAATTGTGGAGCTTCACTGCTACAAGATGGTCGACAGTTTTTGTATACTACTTTGCTTCTGTTTCAATGCATATAAATGGGACGTTAGACAAAATAGCCCCATACACTATAATTTGTGACCATGCAGGAACCCCAGGACGTCTTTATTTGATCCTTCACACACTTTGGGATCAATGGACTGCACCATCCGCTGAGTCTTTTGGAGAAAGTGGTGCATTAAACATTAACTCTACTTCATTTCAAGATGGCCAACGTCATTCCTATGATCTGCAAGAGAAAGCGGGTTGTAGTCCTATGACTATATCCGCTTTCTCGCCGATATTTAGGCGGGCTCCTCAGCGGGCAAAACTCAGTACCTTCTGCGGACACGCCGGAGGCAGGCCTGCTACAAAACAGAGGTAAGCGCCCGTGTTAGGATACCCAGTAGTACTCAGCAGTGGTATACTATACACTCCTGAGATGCGCCTCCTTAACGGGGGGATACGCTCTTTATTAGTATTACATGGGGAGGATATATATAGGGATTGTGACAAAGCCCCTACTTCCCTTTATTGTGTTTAGGGCTTTTGTTTACGCCAGCAAAGACTTGATTGCTGGTACGAGGGACTCACTTAGCCCCCAAGAGTGGTTTTACTACACCACGCCGTCGTTCTTCTTGATGGATTAATGATTCATACACAAAAGATCCATACTTAAGGTACGTGGGGCTTCCTGACGACATCTACGTATGGGGCCAGAACATGCCCTTGCTTAAGTGGGGTGTAATCACAACTGTAACAGGGCCTGTTCCGTCTTTCTTTTTCGTTTATCCCCAGTAAAGACTTCTGGAATACACTACATTTTGGACACAGTACACCCTGATGCCTTTTACTGTGTAATTATCACTGGAGCTCTAGAACCCATTCCGGGTCGGAAATACAACCGGAATTAAGGTTGGTTTCCTGCATTATTTGTTCACAATTATCACTATTCACCAGTCCTGGCTGATTCAAAATTCTACCACGGTATTTTTCTTCCTTTTTACCTTTTCTCCATTTAGGATCCATACAAAGAGCCTATAGGTACTTTCTAATTAGAAATATGCCTTTTCTTGATCTCAGGCAACATTGAGGGGGTGCCGTGTTTCTTAAAACAACCTTAGAAAAGTCACTAGTAACTGTTCGGAGCCTGGATGTCACAAAATAAGTCACCAGGAATAGGCTTATCTTCCATTGCGGATGATTTTGTTTGGAATAGCAATCATTTTAAAATGCACAAGTCTGTCTTCTGACAGCAATGGTCATATGTTTTAAAAAAACAGCATGGGTTTCCACAGGCTCGAGGATTAGACTTGAGCCGCTCTTTACGATAGACATACTGTCACAAAAGGTAACTGACACCAGATGATAGTGATGGATATCTTTTACTTCCAACTTCTATACTGTTGTTTGTATTTTAGCCCTGAAGAAGTCGCTGCGCACAACCATTAAGCGCGACGAAACACGTGTTGGCTAAGGATTTCAAGATTAAACTGTAGTGACTGTTTCAACGGAGGAACAAGAGTGTTTTTTGTTACTGTTAATGATATATAATATACACTGTTGGCGTGTGCAAGGGATTGTTGTTTTAGTTTATCAGTGGTTATCCACACATTGGGGAGGAGGGTGACTCTCCCCACCCTTATGCACCGCAATCCTAACTACACACTAATATACACCCACTGCGTATTTCCCAGGAGCACCATTACCCTACATAATACACCGACCGAAAAGTTCCAAGCTAGTAGAAAGAGCAGTGAATCCACTATGAATGGTAATCACTTACCACAACCAAATAGTTCATGTGCATGATAAGACTGCAAAATAGTCCAGGAAAGTAGATAGCAATATTTTCCTATGGATTCTCAGGCATAGGAACACACTTTAAAATACTTCAGCAACTACCCAATGTTTGCCAGATAACAAACATTCATTGAGGGATTTAGCAAAACTTACATTCATACTGTCCATTCCAAGCCACCAATAGTAAAAAGTCTGGCATGTTTTTATAGTTGCAGCAATGTCTAAAGGTCCCGTGTGCTCACACTGTATTAGTGAAACATTGAGGGAAACTGGAGGAACAAAATTTCACACTCTCAAAATCACACCATCTTCCACACTCATTTTTGGTGAAACCTCATTGAACCCCATCAATTACTTAGATGTACTCTTATGCTCTTTAGACTATGACTTTCCAATACACCTCAATAAGGTTTGATAGTTCCTTGGAATACATACCATGGAGAGATTTGTGTACCGCCCCGCTGTGCTGATCAAGATGACCTCCTCTCCCCGTAGCGTTCCCCCTCCGATGTGATGCAATGATATGACACTTTCCCCCTGTGAATTTTTACAATGTATAACCTGACTGATACCTCTGTATTGTTTATTGGAACCGATGCATGTTTAATAAAAAAGATTTATATAAAAAAAAATAAGGTTTGATAGTTAATGTCTTTCTTGCACTTCATCCACTCTTAAGTACGTATAGCACCATTACATTCTTTCATGGCACGAACCCAAGCAAGAACACACTTCTGTAAATTAATTACTGACATCAACATCAGATGTAGAAAGTGGTAACCATGACAAACAATCAGCTCATACATTGGAGCTTCCCTGTATATGAGCAAACTCAAAATGTAACTCTTATAATTTGGAAATGAGGCATACTAATCTTGCTGAGGCCTTACCAACACCACGCTCCCCCATTAGACAGATCAAAGGTTTATGGTCTGTATATAATTCAAATTTGCTCCCCCAGAGAGATGTTTTTAATTTATTTACAACCTATACACACTCTAATGCTTTACATTCTGGTTTGCTGTACTAACTATCAGCTCTATTCAGTGAATGTGATACAAATGCAATTGTTCTTTCCTTGCCTTTAACCTTTCGCCAAAGCACAGCCCCTTCAGCACCTTAATCACTGTCATCAACAGTTACATAACACTTCTTCCCAGCCACAAATGCATTAAAGCTTGCCCATTTATGATTATTGTTTTAACTTCACAGAACACACTTTCTTATTTGCTACCGCACATGAATTTCACTTTTTTCAGCATTCTCTTTGAAGGTTTAGTGATGATGGTATGGCCATATACAAAGCAAGCATAGTATTCACTTATGAGGCCTAGGTGTGTCTTGTGTAACTTTCACCAAATCCTCCTTTGGTTCCATACCATTTTTAGAAATTCAATGACCAAGCTAATCCACTTTACTCCAAATTTGCATTTTCTTTACGAATTGTCATACCTCTGTCCCTCAACATTGTTAAAACTCTACATAAAATAGCACTGAGTTATTCTTGGTTCTCAGCGAAAACAAAATTTCACCTTGAATTCTTTGCACAACCTTAGAGTATCTCTATTATCTGTGAAAGAGGCCACTCCATACAGGCTTCTTAATAATTGAAGGTTATTAAAGTGTAAAGCTCTGGACATCATTTGTAATTTGAACTTGGTGACACACCACCTTAAGGTCAATTGAATTGAAAATCCTAGCATTTCCTAACTGTACAAGCAGTTCATGTGTCTTGGGTAGCAGATGACAGTCAACAATAATGTTTTTGTTAACCGCTTCGCCGCGATCGGAATTCCGCCCAGGTGCTGGACATTCCGATCGCGGGGGTGGTCGTGACGAGCTCAGCTCGTCATGCGCACAGCGCGACCGCGCAGCATGACGAGCTGAGCTCGTCATGAGCATCGAAGGGGTTAAGTGACCTTACATTTACATACAATCTCATTTCCCTAACTTGTTTGTGCAGTCACTACAAATGAAATACATTCAGACAAATCCACTGGTATTATGATTTAATCTGCACATAATTTGTTCAATAATGCCTTCAGTTCACTATGCACACTCAAAGGAACATTCCTGACTTTATATGTTGTGGGTTTAGCATTCTTCTTTAATATAATGTTGTGACAAAAACCCTGTACACAACCTACCTTTATCAACAGAAACCTCTCTGAACTTGTTTAAGATATCATAAATACTACTATTGCTTTCTCTACCTTGCTTTTCAAAAAACAAATCTTCACCATACCAATGTAAATCTAAAATTAAGAATACACAAATTAATCGTTCATCAATAGTTTCTTGGCTTCCTTATTTCCTTTGACAAAACAAATAAAACAATTCACAACCACATTGGGTTCTTCACCAAACTGTTTATTAACTGTACTGATAGTTTCCTTAAACTCATTGAGAACTCAAAACTAAGGGTGGGTGGAACTTGCAGAGTTTTGCTCCATGAATTTCCGCAGAATTATATGAAAACTCTGCAAGAATACGTAGAGTTTCGTGAGTGGAAATTGTCATGTTGATCTACTCGCGCTGCTTTTCAGGGCTGGGAGCTTGTTCTGCGCTGCAAATACAACCTGAACGGCACCACGTAGCGCGCTAGAGGGCGCTGCTTCTTTGCTGCGATCACCCGTGACCACCCACCCGCGACCATCCACATTTTGAAAATCTCACCAGGTGCCCTCGTAGCACTCGAAAATGGCACTTGAGGATGCCAATTCTCACTCACGCTCGCCAACTGGGGACACGGTCAGTATAATGTGCAATTTGTTTTGGGGATTGGTGGTCAGTGAGAGCACTGCCTTTGCAGCGCAAGACACACAGACTCAAAATTGTGTCCTTGTGGTTGGCGTGAGTGTTCCTGAAGCAGGATAGGCCCCGCGCAGTCGAATCTCACAGAGACTCATCTGTCCTGAGCTTCTCTCTGCGTCACAGTTCCCATGCACAGGCATGTATTATCTCAGCGGCCAGCGGTGTTTGATTTTTTCGGCTTGAGTATGAGATGAAGCAGCATGTCTTTCAACCCCCAAGCAGTTCTTTGCACGAAGGGCATGTTTGCAGCCGGACATAGGATACTTCGGTGGCCATATTGGTTTGGGGAGATACGGAGTCATGTAACACTGTGATGCGCACACGTCTATAGCGCATTACGGTATTTAAAATTAGATTCTTTGGTGGCAATTCAAGGGTGCAGAGTCGTGACCCGAGTGCACACTGTGACTGTGATACGCACACATTATTACTGCGTATCATAAGTGTGAGCTATTATTTACTGTGATGAACTCACATTCTTACAGCGTATCATTAGTGTGAGATTAGACCCAGTTTATTCTGGGTATTCTCTAGTATTTTACAGAATTGTATTCCACAATAAGCTTCTGGATTTAGCCTTAGTAGTGCATTTGTGACAGGTACAGCATTGTTGTGGTGAATAGCGTGTTATAAACTGTGACCCTCAAACAGATTGCCAGCTTTTCAAGAAACTGCCACTGAGTATTTGTTTATTTCAACAGCCTTTTGTTGCAGGATTTGTGTGGTCAGCGAAACAAAAAGTTGACATTGTGTTTTCTTGTATATATGATCACACTGTGATTTCTTATAAATCTACCGTTTTTTTGTGACAAGTGGTATTTGGTCAATTTTCCAGGTTGTGGATTGGTGTTATGTATCCTGTTTCATAATATTCCTCCTACACTCTTTTTGTCAATATGCAGAGTATCCATGCACCACCTCCTTTTCTGCAAACACCAGGGGACCCTCCCATTCCATGGCGTAATTGGTGAAGAGCTTTTACACAATACCTCAATGCTATTGTGGGCAACAGATATTGTCCAGAGCATAAAATATATTTGTTGGACCACAGTTTAGGTTTTGAGGGTCAATCCATCTATGAACATTTACCACCTTATGAATTAGTTAAGGACAAAGAAGATATTGGTGAATACAGCTGGCTGTAAATAAAACTAGAAAAACTGTTTGATGTGCAGCCAAGTTTAATTGTAAATAGGCAATTTTTTTACACAGGAATAACACCAAGACAAATCGATTGATTGTTATGTTGCAGCTTTAAGCTCGCTTGCCGCAGAGTGTGGGTTTGAAGAATTCACTTTTCAACTTATTCGGGATCAGATTGCTGTATGTTGCTGGGACAAAAAGGTCCAGGAAAGGGTATTGACCTTGAAGAATCCTGCACTCATAGAATCAATTGATATTGTGAGGAGCATAGAGCCATCTCGTAAGTCATGCACAGAGTTGACACGGAAAGAGCAGAGTGGGATGGCTGTAGTTAAAAAGAATTTGAATTCCAGCCAGAAGTGGCAGAGTAAGAAGCTTTCAAAGAAAAAAGAGGGTATAGGAGGATTTTGTTTGTTTGTTTCCAATGTGTGTATCTGAGGTAAGCCAGGGCGTAGTTCGCGAAGTAGCGCTACGCGAAGCTACGCAAAGTGCAGTTCGCACTACGCGAACTACGCGTAGCACTACGCGAACTGCGTAGTGCACTGTTCGCAATGATTGAACAGTGCCGGATGCTTGTCCGCACTGTGCAATCATTGAAAACGGCGTCTTGCACAGTGCGAGCTGTCTTTACTGCCTCTCGAGTAGATTTTTACTCGAGCGGCAGCTTTCTAACGCGAACTGGTAGTTTCTCATCACGAGCGGTCGCGAGCATACGCGACCACTCGCAATGAGAAACCTGACCTCCCTGCGTTGAGAATCTCGCCGGATGTCATTTTGCTTGCTCGCGGTCGCCAACTTGACGTTGAGGACCGCGAGCAAGCAAAAATGACCGCTGCACTACGCTACGCTACGCTACGCGTGTTTGCACTGTGCTACGTGCAATTCGCGTTGTGCGAAGTAGCGCAAACTTCGCAAACTACGCGAGCGTAGCGTAGTGCTTTGCCCAGGGTTAATCTGAGGCACGTGTCAAATGGTTGTCCTTGTCCAGCTAAAAATGTAAAGTGTAGGATTTTTGGTAAAGTAGGATGCTCGGCCAAGGTTTGTTAATCTGTTAGGGATAAAGAGAAGGTGAATTCGGTACCCGACAGAGAATCTAGCGAAGAGTCAGAGGAAGAGCATATTGAAGAAAAGGATGGTTTTGGTAGTACAAGGTGGAGAAACCATTTGCATAGACCCGTATGAGAATATCATGGTTGATTGTAAAGTGTGAAATCTATTGATTGATTTGATGGCAATGATGACAATGGTCACTGATGAATTGTTTCACCGAACATGGGGTGGAAGAAAATTGCTCCTGCCCGAGAGGAACCTGGTAATATATGACGGAAGGAAGATTGAGCTCATGGGATATTTTGAATGTCACATGAAATTCCAGGACAAAGTAAGTTTTGGGAAGGTGTATGTAGCCAGGAAGGGTTTAAACATACTAGGGTGGTATAATCAGGATTTGTATGGAATGACACTAAGACCAGGGAAGAAGTTACAGGTTTCTTTGTAGACAGATGATGCATCTCTTGAGCAGGAGTCTGCTGACCAAGTTTCAAATAAGTGTTTGACAAGTTTGTTTAAGGAGGTGTTCAGTGATAAACTGGGGAGGATTTCAGGATTCAAACACAAAATGAAGGTACAAAGTGGAGTCATGCCTGTCAAACACAAGTTAAGGAATGTGCTTTTTAGCATTTGTGACGTGTTAGCAGAGATACTCAAAACATTTGTGAAGATGGAGTCATCAAACCCATCAATTCATCCTTATGGTTATCCCCTTTGGTGAGTGTGAGGAAAAAGGGTTTGTGTAGCTGTGAGAAGTTTGAAGAAAGTGATATGGATAGGCTCCCACCCGTTTCCTCATATAGATGACATTATCACCACATTTGCAGGCACCAAAGTGTTTAGCAAAATCGATTTGGCATCTGAATACCATCAGATTGAACAAGATGAGTCTTCTAAACATTTTACAGCATTTGTATCACCTGATGGAACATTTCAATTCAAGAGGATGCCTTTTGGACCGGCATCTGTCGCTTCTGTTTTTCAACGGATGCCGGAAAATGTACTCCAGGGTGTAAAAGGGGAGGTGACATCCCAGAATGTCATTCTGTTGGCAGGGGAAGACCTGGTCAATCACGATAAACTTATGCAGGTTGTGTTAAAAAGGTTGCAGAAATTTGGAATAGTAGCCAATGTGAAAATATTTGAGTTTGCCAAGAGTAGAATAGAATATTTAGGCCATGTCATCTCCAAAAAAGGGGTAGAATCAAGACCTGGTTTGGTAGAAGCGATAACAGGAGCTGCGCAGCCCAAAACCAAAGAGCATGTGGCATCATTTGTAGGTATTTCTGAGTTCTATGCCAAATTAATGAAAAATTTCTCAGCTAAAACTGCAAATTTCAGGGAACTTCTCAAGAAAAAAAAATAGACATTTGTTTGGAGTGACACCTGTCAAGATGAATTTGTTGCTCTCAAAAATGACATTGTGTCTGCAGGAGTGTTGGCACCTTTTAATCCCACGAGGGAATGTATCATAACAGTAGATGCAAGCAATGATAGATTGGGTGCCACGCTTCCTCAAAAGAGCAACACTGGAATTGAAGTAATGGTGGGATTTGCTTACAGGTCACTGAAAGAAAATGAAAAGGTATTTTCTGTTATAGAGAAAGAATTGTTAGCCTGTTTTTGGACTGTGGAACGGTTTAAATGTTTCATATGGGGGAAGGAGATTTCCTTTAAAACAGATCACAAGCTGTTGGTGAATATACTTGGAGGTACGGTTACCAAAGACCACACTCCTAGATTGACCAGATTGAGCTCCAAACATTTACAATATGATTTCAAAATTGAATATATACCGGGTGGTAAAAACACCAGAGCGGATTATTTATCACGCTCCTCAGTCAGTTATGTAGAGAATTCTATGAATTGGAAGGAGGATGATGAAGAATGTTTGATAGCAACAATTGATGTCTGCCAAGGAAAAGCATTTTCAGAGAATTAGTATTATGTCAAAATGTTGGAGGATGAAGATTTGGAGAGTGTGAAAAAATATCTTAAAGAGGCATGGGCCAGTGAGAAAGCGTTGCCAGTAAGGATTCAGGGGTATGTCAAGGTGGCAGATGAGTTGTCAGTAGAAAAGAATGGAATGTTAATGAGAGGTGAAAAATGTATTCCCCCCAGTGGGCGGAGAGTAAAGATCATTTTGAGTGGGCAAGAAGGGCCAGAGGGACAAACCAACACCAAAAGAAAGATCGGGGAAAGCTATTGGCGGCCAGGCATGGACACAGAAGTGTCGAAGCATGTGTTATTTGTGCCAACAGTGCACAAATATGTGCATCTCCAGCCATGTGTTCTACCTGTAGGGTGATGGCTAAAACTGGCGATAGACTTCATAGGCCCATTTAACACTTTACCATGGAGATCTAGGTTTACAATAGTAGTAGTTGATTATTAAGCAAGTGGTGGGAAGTAAACTTCATGGAAGAGCCCAACACTGTTGCAGTTATAAAATTTAAAAACAAATTGATTTTGAGGGAAGGTTGTCCTAAAGAAAATGAATCTGATAATGGGGTGCAGTTTGTTTAGAAGGAAATGAGGGAGTTTTTGCAGGACAATGTGATTAAACACAAACGCATAGCTTTGTATAAGCCCTGGCCAATGGCCTTGTAAAAAAAATTAACCGCACATTGGTGGAGTGCATTCAGTGGGCTGTTCAAAACAAAACTGAATTAATTGAAGCAGTGAAAAGCATGCTATGGTCTCATCTGTACAGTCCTAATGCTGTTACAGGAGTGTGTCCCTTTGAAATCATGTGGGGGCGTGTTCCAGCGTCCAAACTATGGGCCTGATTTAGAGTTTGGCGGATGGGGTTACTCCATCACAAACGTGACGGATATCCCGTCTGCTGTATTATGATTCCAATATAGCGTATGGAAATCGCAATACTCCGGACATGTTTGTGACGACGAAACACGTCCGCCAAACTCTAAATCAGGCCTTATGTCCTGCTTGGTTAAAAGAGTTTCAACATAAATCTGACCGAGTACAATCTCTAGAGAAGATCATATGGCCCTGGGTAGAAAGTTATCAAAACAAAATGAAAGAGGGGTACGATATTAGACACAAGGTTAAGAGGGAGAGAAGTGAGATCCATGTTGGTGACTGGGTGCGTGTGAAAGATCCTACTCATGTCACTAAATGGAAGTCCAAGTTCAGGGTCCCAGAAAAAGTTGACCCCGTGTCCAAGAATGCTGTTTGCATAAAAGAACATGAATGGTGACCATAAGCAGGGTAGTGAAGGTGAAACAGAGGGATGGAAGTGGTGAGGGTGTGGATGTGTCATCATCTAGCAAAGGTGTGTCCCCTCCTGGTGGGAGTTCTATAGTGCATCACTGTCCCAGGCCATGTGTCCATAGCGTTGCTTCAAGTGGGGTGAGGGGTGACGATCCTATAGAATGGAGAAGCAAACGTGTGGTGGTCATACCAGCTAGATATTGTGATGTATAATGAGCAACCTGTGTATATTTTGAATGTTCTGATAGAAAAGTTTGGAAGTAGTGATTCATGTACTTTTCTTTGTTATTTGTTTATGAACATGGCTTCTTTTGATGTTTATGCATTATGTAATTTATAAGGGGGAAGATGTTGTGGTGATGTGATCTTCTCTCTACCTTCCACATTCTAGGTTCCAGTCCTATGGAATGTGGAGTGTAGAGCATTGTATGATAATTGGGGATTCTATGTCTGGCAGTTGCTGCTAGATGCTGAAGAAGACTGTGGTGAATAAACCTGTCTCTTGTAATCTACATATTGTGCGGTGGTTTCCTAATTTCACACTACCAAACAAAGAGGGTCATTACGATGGCGGGCGGATCGCCCCCGCCGGGCCGGGCGGTAGTCACCGCCGGCCCGGCGGGGGCGATCCGCCCGCCATCCACACAGCAAAGACCCCCGCCATATTATGATGGCTGGGGGTCCGCGGCGGACGGAAAGACCGTCCGCCGCTTCCGCCAGTCGACTCGTCGACCGGCGGAAAACAAGGTTAATATGGTGGCGGTGTCTGCAAGACACCGCCATCCATATTACAATGCCTGCGGAGATCAGCCTTTCCATGGCGGCGTTGCCGCCAGGGGAAGGCATACGGTCTTCGCTGTTGGGGGCCCGTAGCGGGCACCCAGGATGTTGGGGGGGGTGCACATGGGGGGTACCTGTGGTACCCCCCTGCATTTGTATGCACAAGGTGACAGGCACCGCGCGGTGCCTGTCACGTTGTGCATGCAAATGCACGACATGCATTCACAGCATTGTGGTGGGCGGTGCGGTGAGCACCGCCCGCCACAATGCTGGGAATAGGGTGTCCCACCGCCACGGTGGCGGTTGCATCCTAATGTCAGGTGCGGGACCGCCGCACCCCTTGCGGCGGTCCCGCATTCCGTTACGGTGGCGGGCGGACTTTGTCCGCCCGTCATCGTAATTACCTCCAAAGTGACTAAATCTTAAAAACTATCACAGTGCCACATCTAATGTCCAGTGGAAATCAGTTAGAAAGGCACGTAGTGCTGATTTTATGAGTAATTTTTCAATTAATCAAATGGTAAAACAAAATGAGCATTATGTGCTGTAATATTTTGGAATCCAGAAAATGTTTCTCCCAAGATGGCCGCATTACGTTCATTCTTCAAGCATTTTACCCTGTGTGTGTCATGATGATGTAAACAGATGTTAACACTGCCTGGCTGTGCCTGACTTTTGGATCTAATGATGTTGATGATGCCTGCCATATAAACCAAGTGTTCTTCTGGAAGCAAAACCACAAAGAAACAACCGCACAATAGGATGAATGAACTACTTCTTGCAGACTCACAAAGAGTTCCCTGGTGAAACTGGATTCCTAATACAGCTGGGCTCCTGTGGCTTCCCGTACTTGCCACATAACTGTAGGATCAGCTTCCTGCAAAAGAACTTGAACGAACGAATATGTTTTTTTACTAGAAGTAAGTTTATTGTTAGTATATTGTGAGTTCCTGCAATATATGGAGCATGATGGTTAGATACTGATACTGATGGAAAACATTTTTGTTGCAAGACAAAACACAATCTAAATTGAAGCACAAAAAGAATTGGCTCTAATAATGCTTTCTCAATGTTTCTTTTGTTTTTATTTGAATGGTGAACACTGGGCAGCTTTTGTGTGGTGTCCTGTTTATCTGGACACCTAGTGATGCCATATAATGCAAAAATGATGAGGGCTCTTGGCAGCCAATTATCCTGTGTCACATGGACTGAGCTGTAAGAGACACATGCTCCTAAAGGGACATTCAAGTATCTATGTTACTTGGAATAAATCCTCTCCTAAACCAAGCTACATGTACGCGCAATACTACCACTCATCTTGCGGTATTACATTGAGCTTTCAGATAGTTTTGCATTTCAACATTTCGGAAAGTTTTGCATGTAAATTAAATATTGTTGTACATAAGGGAGCTTTTGTACATTTAAACTAAAATGTACATTGTTATTAGTTGCCCTGCACATTGATTCAGAAGTGTAAAGTTACATGGAGCTATTGCAATTGAAACAAAATCATTACAATGTGCTAATGTGTTTTTCTGGCTTAGGCTAACTAGACCTCGATGCCATCTTGTTCAAAATGGATGCATCATCATGATGTTCATTCTGTTTTTACATTTTGTCACCTGAACTACATACAGCAAGATGTGTATTGTTTATTTCAGAGTGACTCTGTTATGGAAGAGGCCGCTAGATGAAACACTTTTGCTATAATGTTCACAATCTTTTCTACCTGCACACTGTATTGCATTTATTGATAATGGTTCACTGTTGTTTATGTGCCTAGTTTGTTCAAACACCTCTGGATGATATGAGGCCAGAATGGGTGAATCAATAATCATGTAGTGGGTTAGTGCTAAGGTGGTAGGATTATGTAAGGTTTAAAAAATGTTAATATGTGATTTTTTGGAGCAATGATCATCCCATGCCGACTTTGCAGTTCCTGTAATTTCTATGCAAGAAAACTGTATACAAACTCTTGAATTTGGGTGTGATCCAGAGACACTTCATGAGCCTCTAGGGATGCTGTCCGATTTCTCATTGATTTTTCTGCACGTTTGAGACTTGGCATTTCTATAACTTTTGACCAGAGTTCAATAGGATTAAACAACAAAGTAGAGCAAAGACTCCATCAATTACTGTGGGCGGTTGTTACTGTTGTTTGTCAAACTAAGCTATCCTTGGTGACTTATAAGAGATACACTTTAGCTTCCAACGGCATGGATGTTTCTCTTGTTATTGTCATTTTTATATATGATTGCTGTCACTAGTGTTTCCACAAAGCATAATTGTCACATCTTCAGAAGGACTACAGGTCTATGGGCCAGATGTACAACCCTTTTTTGCGGTCGGAAATGGGAGATCTGCCCGTTTGTGACCGAAAAAAGTGTCCAGGACAAACGTTATTTTGCAAGTCACTGACTCACAAAATAGCGTTTGCGAGTCTCGCTCTTAGGAATGGGCGTCCCTTCCTAATAGCGAGTCTCAGTGCCATGTACTATTGTTTTGCGATCGCATTTGCGGTTGCAAAACACTTGCAGTTTACCACCTACTTCAAGTAGGTGGTAAACCACTCACAAAGGGGAAGGGGTCCCCAGGGGACCCCTTCCCCTTTGTGAGTGTATGCGAAAATATTTTTTAAGAGCAGGCAGTGGTTCCAGGGACCACTGCCTGCCCTTAAAAAATGAAAATGAAAAGATTCATTTTTCTTTTTTAAATGCAGCCCGTTTTCCTTTAAGGAAAAGGGGCTGTATTTAAAAAAAGAAAACTGCTTTATTTTTAAACAGCTGTCACAGACATGGTGGTCTGCTGACCCCAGCAGGCCACCATTCCTGGGAGTGCTAGCCATTCCCAATGAAGTCGCAAATTGCACTTGCCTCATGCGTATTAATGAGGCATGCAATTTGCGACCCCATTGGGAATCGCAAACAGTGTCTGAAACACTGTTGTACATTCATTTTTGCGAGTCGTGAATTGTGAGTCACAATTCCACGCAATTTGCGACTCGCAAAAGTGAATGGTCGTATATCTGGCCCTTTATTTCCAAGATATATCCAAAGTCACTGGGAATTCAGAAAGAAGTAAAGACTTTACTCTACCTCAACCAAGGCTGTAGAATCACACAGTCTGATAAACAAATTCTACCACCAACAAAGAAAGTGTGATGATCACCTTGAGTGCAACTATCTCTCGCTGTACTACCTTCCAGTGCAGATACATGATTGCAGTGGCATGAAAAGTTCATTCCACTGTTCATCACGCTAATCACCTGAACTCTTCACCTCATAACCTGCACTCTTCCAAGCAAATGCGAAATAATTTTGGATGCACTGCTGTAGAAACGCCCAAAAAAAAGCCCGTCAGACAGGAGGAAACTCCTAATCTGGTGGGCTGCCTGACCACAGCTTTGGTGGTGCGGCAGTGGGTGTACCCAGCGCCGCACCGCCGGACTCGTAATCTGGCCCTTAGTGTCAAAGGTTAATGGTTACAGTTAGAAAATAAAATTAACCTTACAAATTCACCTAAAAAATCAAAGGTTAGAGTGACGGTATAGCTAGGAAATAGAATTTAAAAAAACTTAGAAATTCATTGAAAAAAACCAAAGGTTACAGGGAAGTTATTGTTTAGAAATGAAATAAAAAAACCTTTGAAATTCACTGACCATGTTGTGAGGTATGTAATGTGTGAGGTCATAAGCATTGCATTGTGGGGGCATCAGTTATAGTTAGCTAAGGTAACAATAACTGCTGAATTTCACTGGTTTTGTACGAGTGAAATCTGAGCCTAACAATAATGTCCCTGTAACCTTTTGTTTTTTTCAGTGAATATATACACAGAAGAGTGGTGTCTCAGATCCAGAACACAAACTTCTCACACTCCAGAATAAAGCTTGTCAAAATAATGTTTTATTTACGGCCAACGTATTTCGACCCTTCGGTCTTTATCACATCCTGTGATAAAGACCAAAGGGTTGAAACGAATTGCCCGTAAATAAAAAGGATTTCCATGAGTTTAGTCTGTGGGCTGATGAGGGCAAATTTATCTAGTTTTGTTATACACCTATCTTCTCGCTTAGCAGTACTGGAAATTACAAAACTAGAATAATATTAAGTATGCCAAAACGTGCAATCTTACAACTTTGAAATCTGCAACATTTATCATTTTAGATGCATTTTAATACATTAATGTTTAGCCTGGCCTCCATTATAGTCAAAAGCCTCTAAGATTAAAAATAATCAGTCCAAATAAATCGTTTGTAGATTTCAGAAATCACCAGGTGAAGAACACTACTCACACAAGTGAGGTTTCATGAAATTAACAGCCATTGCAGCAAAGGTTAAAGGCTGCAAAGATAAACAAGTGCTGCAAAGGTAGGTGGATAATGTACACATGTTTGATACAACAACATGTTATATGAGATGGCTGCTGAAAAGTACTGTCTGCTAAGTAAATCACATATTTGCTCTTCATCTGCTGCATGAGTATGAATGGTACAAACTCATACTGGTCAAATACTCGACCGTCACGAGACCCCTGGCTCTGCCGGGATCAAGGATCCTGCTGGGCTGTGGGTCAGCAACCGGCATGAATATGCTGGCTGTGCCGCTGCCGGCACTGCCAAGCATATTCTGATTTGCTTTTTCACCGCCCTTTTCATGGCTCTGAGCCCGCCATGGAAAGGGTGGCGGAGAGGCAACTAAGTGGGTCCTGGCCCCTAACAGGGCCCACTGTCAGATCTGGGCCGGGGGTGCATGTAGGGGAGGCACATGTTGTGCCCCCCTGTAATTGTACCCACATTCCTGCATGGTGTGGGATGCATGCCACACCGTGCAGGAACGTGCTGCAGGTGCTGTCATGGCGGTGGGCTGCATGTTAGGCTCTCCTATGAGCCTACCAGCCCACCACTGTGTGACTGCTGCAGCACCCCTGCCCAGCCTGGATTCAACTCTGAATCCGGTGGGTGGGCTCAGCACGACTTTGGCGGTCCTCCAGCGCATGGCACGGAGGTGGCACCGCAGGAGGACCACCAAAGTCATAATCAAGCCCATAGTCTATAGAAATCTCTGTGGCAGCCTTTCCCGAGGGCCCTATCAAATTTTCACACCCTATTTGATGGGTCCAAGTGATCACTGGAAAGATTTCATAAATATTTTAGGTCTCACCTAACAACGCACAAGCTGTTTGTTTGTGAAAAGGCCTATTGTCAGTTTACAGTGGGCTTAGAACATGTCTATTGGTTACCATTGGTTGGCTTTATTGTCACATCCATTTGTTTGCTATTTAGTTATTAGCTTGTGTGGACTTTCCTTTCTTTTGTTATGCATGTCCCTTCCCTGGCAATTGGCCTCATTATTTCTGTTCTTCCACTGCTTACTTTTCAGGCACTACTTTTTTTCTTTTTGCTTAACCACTCTTTGAGAGTGCATGTGTTTTCCAGCTGTCTCCCTTGTGTACTTTTCTTCCACCTCCACCATGCTCCTTGGTTTTTCTCTCACTCGTGTGTTTCTGCCTACCTCCCTCCGAGTTATACTTGCCCTCTGGTGCTTCTCCCCATTGCTTTCTCACCAGTGTACTTCTATTCCCTCTTACCCCTACACTTGACACTGCATTCCTTGTCTCTGTCATGTACGTCTCCCCCCCGCACTCCATGTTGTTTCCATCCTCTGTGTTGCTTCCCCCACCCATGCCCTCTCTGTTGCTTCTGCCCCCCTGCCTTCTGTGTTGCTTTCCCTATTGGCGCGCTCTGTCTTACTCCCCCCCACCTGCTCTGAAAAAATGATTTTCCACTATTTCTTTTTATTTACAGATTACAATCAGATTGGTAAATAAAAATTAAAAAACGCCTGTTTCATATTTAGGCTTAATGAAATGTGGAGTGCATGCCTACAAAATGACATGACCGCAGCGCAATAGTGCCTTTTTTGGGGGTCCGCTTTAGCCATGCTACACAACATCAGAGATACTGTACAGTATCAATCAATTAACTCGGATTTATGGAGTGTGGCTAATCACCCGAGAGGGTATCCAGGAGCTGGGTTCTTGCTGGGTTCATTCAAAAAGTCATGTCTTGAGTCCCTAGCATTGCTAAAAGCAAATTGTAAAACCAATAAGCCCTAAATGCGAGACCTCTTAGCTTTGCCAATGCTTGTGGAAAAGTTTTTTTTAACATACTAAATGTTTTACATTAACATGACATTAACACATGGACACAAAAATGCTATTTGTAGAGAGATATTTAGTTTAATCATGTTTACATTGACTATAGCTAACATAGACCTGAATATTGAAATGGCTAACTTTGGTTGCCATCTTTGCTTTGCGATACGTGAACATTTTATTTCTTGGCGAGCTGGAGTTCTAATTATTGAATGCAATGTTCTTTTTCCATCTTTCACATGTGAAGAAATGTTTTGTTTTCTTTATCATAATCATGGAATGTTTTAATGAATAGCACAATGAAAAAGGCATCTGCAGTGTGCAGCCTAGTTCACATATCTCATCCTGTTACAGCTAGTGTAGTTTGAAAGACTCAGAGAGAAGCTTGTATTGTGAGAAAGCTTGAGAACCTAACGAGTATATATATATAAGTGTATCACTTTAACCTGATTGGACAGGCTTATGAGAATTATATGTAGTCGTAAAATGTAAGAGTTTGTGTATTTTAGTTTAAATGATGAAGTTTAGCAGAGCAGAGTAGGATATTTTGGATTTCTTTCTCAGACTGTCCTTTGTCTTTCCCTTTTGAGGCGACCCTATGCTGATATGTCCTCTGATTTATAAGATTTTGACTTAATCTGAATTTCATATTATTTGATGCATTCATATTTTGATTACTAATTGATACTAATCAGATTTTGCCTTCTGTAAACCATTACATTTAATAAACCTTCATGGTTTGAAAACCAAAATACTTCCTGCCTTTCTTGTTGAGCTTAATGTAATTGACTTTTATTGAATGTATTGGTCTGTTGACCAGGCTCAACCATGGCGCATCAAAACCTAAGGGAATTAACACCGCGCCCTGTCCATGGAGAGATACAAAAGGGGATGATGGACGGAACGCTTGAGCCAATCAAACACTCACCCCCAGTCAACTGATCTGGGTTTAATCCATCATCATTCTTTAGCTCACTCCACCACCCCAGTTCAGACATGGCCATATGCAAATCAGTCTGACCCTGTGCCTCATGGGAACAGTCCAGCCCGAACTGCCAAGCCATGTCTTCCCTGGACCGGAAACAAGCATCCTAGGACCGGTTTCTGGCATTTCAGCCGTCATCAGCCAGGCTTGCTTGAATCCAGTGGCAAAGTGAGCAAGGGACCCACGTCTGGGCATACCCCGCCAACTTAGGGCGAACAAGCGATACAAAGGGGATGATGGACGGAATGCTTGAGCCAATCAAAACTCACCCCCAGTCAACTGATCTGGGTTTAATCCATCATCATTCTTTAGCTCACTCCACCACCCCAGTTCAGACATGGCCATATGCAAATCAGTCTGACCCTGTGCCTCATGGGAACAGTCCAGCCCAAACTGCCAAGCCATGTCTTCCCTGGACCGGAAATAAGCATCCTAGGACCGGTTTCTGGCATTTCAGCCGTCATCAGCCAGGCTTGCTTGAATCCAGTGGCAAAGTGAGCAAGGGACCCACGTCTGGGCATACCCCCGCCAACTTAGGGCGAACAAAGCGATACAAAAGGGGATGATGGACGGAACGCTTGAGCCAATCAAACACTCACCCCCAGTCAACTGATCTGGGTTTAATCCATCATCATTCTTTAGCTCACTCCACCACCCCAGTTCAGACATGGCCATATGCAAATCAGTCTGACCCTGTGCCTCATGGGAACAGTCCAGCCCGAACTGCCAAGCCATGTCTTCCCTGGACCGGAAACAAGCATCCTAGGACCGGTTTCTGGCATTTCAGCCGTCATCAGCCAGGCTTGCTTGAATCCAGTGGCAAAGTGAGCAAGGGACCCACGTCTGGGCATACCCCGCCAACTTAGGGCGAACAAAGCGATACAAAGGGGATGATGGACGGAACGCTTGAGCCAATCAAACACTCACCCCCAGTCAACTGATCTGGGTTTAATCCATCATCATTCTTTAGCTCACTCCACCACCCCAGTTCAGACATGGCCATATGCAAATCAGTCTGACCCTGTGCCTCATGGGAACAGTCCAGCCCGAACTGCCAAGCCATGTCTTCCCTGGACCGGAAACAAGCATCCTAGGACCGGTTTCTGGCATTTCAGCCGTCATCAGCCAGGCTTGCTTGAATCCAGTGGCAAAGTGAGCAAGGGACCCACGTCTGGGCTTACCCCGCCAACTTAGGGCGAACAAAGCGATACAAAGGGGATGATGGACGGAACGCTTGAGCCAATCAAACACTCACCCCCAGTCAACTGATCTGGGTTTAATCCATCATCATTCTTAGCTCACTCCACCACCCCAGTTCAGACATGGCCATATGCAAATCAGTCTGACCCTGTGCCTCATGGGAACAGTCCAGCCCGAACTGCCAAGCCATGTCTTCCCTGGACCGGAAACAAGCATCCTAGGACCGGTTTCTGGCATTTCAGCCGTCATCAGCCAGGCTTGCTTGAATCCAGTGGCAAAGTGAGCAAGGGACCCACGTCTGGGCATACCCCGCCAACTTAGGGCGAACAAGCGATACAAAGGGGATGATGGACGGAACGCTTGAGCCAATCAAACACTCACCCCAGTCAACTGATCTGGTTTAATCCATCATCATTCTTTAGCTCACTCCACCACCCCAGTTCAGACATGGCCATATGCAAATCAGTCTGACCCTGTGCCTCATGGGAACAGTCCAGCCCAAACTGCCAAGCCATGTCTTCCTGGACCGGAAACAAGCATCCTAGGACCGGTTTCTGGCATTTCAGCCGTCATCAGCCAGGCTTGCTTGAATCCAGTGGCAAAGTGAGCAAGGGACCCACGTCTGGGCATACCCGCCAACTTAGGGCGAACAAAGCGATACAAAAGGGGATGATGGACGGAACGCTTGAGCCAATCAAACACTCACCCCCAGTCAACTGATCTGGGTTTAATCCATCATCATTCTTTAGCTCACTCCACCACCCCAGTTCAGACATGGCCATATGCAAATCAGTCTGACCCTGTGCCTCATGGGAACAGTCCAGCTCGAACTGCCAAGCCATGTCTTCCTGGACCGGAAACAAGCATCCTAGGATCGGTTTCTGGCATTCCAGCCGCCATCAGCCAGGCTTGCTTGAATCCAGTGGCAAAGTGAGCAAGGGACCCACGTCTGAGCATACCCCGCCAACTTAGGGCGAACAAAGCGATACAAAAGGGATGATGGACGGAACGCTTGAGCCAATCAAACACTCACCCCCAGTCAACTGATCTGGGTTTAATCCATCATCATTCTTTAGCTCACTCCACCACCCCAGTTCAGACATGGCCATATGCAAATCAGTCTAACCCTGTGCCTCATGGGAACAGTCCAGCCCGAACTGCCAGTCTGGGCATACCTGAACTGGGGTGGTGGAGTGAGCTAAAGAATGATGATGGATTAAACCCAGATCAGTTGACTGGGGGTGAGTGTTTGATTGGCTCGAACGCTCCGTCCATCATCCCCTTTGTATCGCTTTGGTCGCCCTAAGTTGGCGGGGGTATGCCCAGACGTGGGTCCCTTGCTCACTTTGCTACTGGATTCAAGCAAGCCTGGCTGATGACGGCTGAAATGCCAGAAACCGGTCCTAGGATGCTTGTTTCCGGTCCAGGGAAGACATGGCTTGGCAGTTCGGGCTGGACTGTTCCCATGAGGCACAGGGTCAGACTGATTTGCATATGGCCATGTCTGAACTGGGGTGGTGGAGTGAGCTAAAGAATGATGATGGATTAAACCCAGATCAGTTGACTGGGGGTGAGTGTTTGATTGGCTCGAACGTTCCGTCCATCATCCCCTTTTGTATCGCTTGGTCGCCCTAAGTTGGCGGGGGTATGCCCAGACGTGGGTCCCTTGCTCACTTTGCTACTGGATTCAAGCAAGCCTGGCTGATGACGGCTGAAATGCCAGAAACCGGTCCTAGGATGCTTGTTTCCGGTCCAGGGAAGACATGGCTTGGCAGTTCGGGCTGGACTGTTCCCATGAGGCACAGGGTCAGACTGATTTGCATATGGCCATGTCTGAACTGGGGTGGTGGAGTGAGCTAAAGAATGATGATGGATTAAACCCAGATCAGTTGACTGGGGGTGAGTGTTTGATTGGCTCAAACGTTCCGTCCATCATCCCCTTTGTATCGCTTGGTCGCCCTAAGTTGGCGGGGGTATGCCCAGACGTGGGTCCCTTGCTCACTTTGCTACTGGATTCAAGCAAGCCTGGCTGATGATGGCTGAAATGCCAGAAACCGGTCCTAGGATGCTTGTTTCCGGTCCAGGGAAGACATGGCTTGGCAGTTCGGGCTGGACTGTTCCCATGAGGCACAGGGTCAGACTGATTTGCATATGGCCATGTCTGAACTGGGGTGGTGGAGTGAGCTAAAGAATGATGATGGATTAAACCCAGATCAGTTGACTGGGGGTGAGTGTTTGATTGGCTCAAACGTTCCGTCCATCATCCCCTTTGTATCGCTTTGGTCGCCCTAAGTTGGCGGGGGTATGCCCAGACGTGGGTCCCTTGCTCACTTTGCTACTGGATTCAAGCAAGCCTGGCTGATGACGGCTGAAATGCCAGAAACCGGTCCTAGGATGCTTGTTTCCGGTCCAGGGAAGACATGGCTTGGCAGTTCGGGCTGGACTGTTCCCATGAGGCACAGGGTCAGACTGATTTGCATATGGCCATGTCTGAACTGGGGTGGTGGAGTGAGCTAAAGAATGATGATGGATTAAACCCAGATCAGTTGACTGGGGGTGAGTGTTTGATTGGCTCAAACGTTCCGTCCATCATCCCCTTTTGTATCGCTTTGGTCGCCCTAAGTTGGCGGGGGTATGCCCAGACGTGGGTCCCTTGCTCACTTTGCTACTGGATTCAAGCAAGCCTGGCTGATGACGGCTGAAATGCCAGAAACCGGTCCTAGAATGCTTGTTTCCGGTCCAGGGAAGACATGGCTTGGCAGTTCGGGCTGGACTGTTCCCATGAGGCACAGGGTCAGACTGATTTGCATATGGCCATGTCTGAACTGGGGTGGTGGAGTGAGCTAAAGAATGATGATGGATTAAACCCAGATCAGTTGACTGGGGTGAGTGTTTGATTGGCTCAAACGTTCTGTCCATCATCCCCTTTTGTATCGCTTTGGTCGCCCTAAGTTGGCGGGGGTATGCCCAGACGTGGGTCCCTTGCTCACTTTGCTACTGGATTCAAGCAAGCCTGGCTAATGACGGCTGAAATGCCAGAAACCGGTCCTAGGATGCTTGTTTCCGGTCCAGGGAAGACATGGCTTGGCAGTTCGGGCTGGACTGTTCCCATGAGGCACAGGGTCAGACTGATTTGCATATGGCCATGTCTGAACTGGGGTGGTGGAGTGAGCTAAAGAATGATGATGGATTAAACCCAGATCAGTTGACTGGGGGTGAGTGTTTGATTGGCTCAAACGTTCCGTCCATCATCCCCTTTTGTATCGCTTTGGTTGCCCTAAGTTGGCGGGGGTATGCCCAGACGTGGGTCCCTTGCTCACTTTGCTACTGGATTCAAGCAAGCCTGGCTGATGACGGCTGAAATGCCAGAAACCGGTCCTAGGATGCTTGTTTCCGGTCCAGGGAAGACATGGCTTGGCAGTTCGGGCTGGACTGTTCCCATGAGGCACAGGGTCAGACTGATTTGCATATGGCCATGTCTGAACTGGGGTGGTGGAGTGAGCTAAAGAATGATGATGGATTAAACCCAGATCAGTTGACTGGGGGTGAGTGTTTGATTGGCTCAAACGTTCCGTCCATCATCCCCTTTTGTATCGCTTTGGTCGCCCTAAGTTGGCGGGGGTATGCCCAGACGTGGGTCCCTTGCTCACTTTGCTTACTGGATTCAAGCAAGCCTGGCTGATGACGGCTGAAATGCCAGAAACCGGTCCTAGGATGCTTGTTTCCGGTCCAGGGAAGACATGGCTTGGCAGTTCGGGCTGGACTGTTCCCATGAGGCACAGGGTCAGACTGATTTGCATATGGCCATGTCTGAACTGGGGTGGTGGAGTGAGCTAAAGAATGATGATGGATTAAACCCAGATCAGTTGACTGGGGGTGAGTGTTTGATTGGCTCAAACGTTCCGTCCATCATCCCCTTTTGTATCGCTTTGGTCGCCCTAAGTTGGCGGGGGTATGCCCAGACGTGGGTCCCTTGCTCACTTTGCTTACTGGATTCAAGCAAGCCTGGCTGATGACGGCTGAAATGCCAGAAACCGGTCCTAGGATGCTTGTTTCCGGTCCAGGGAAGACATGGCTTGGCAGTTCGGGCTGGACTGTTCCCATGAGGCACAGGGTCAGACTGATTTGCATATGGCCATGTCTGAACTGGGGTGGTGGAGTGAGCTAAAGAATTATGATGGATTAAACCCAGATCAGTTGACTGGGGGTGAGTGTTTGATTGGCTCAAACGTTCCGTCCATCATCCCCTTTTGTATCGCTTTGGTCGCCCTAAGTTGGCGGGGGTATGCCCAAACGTGGGTCCCTTGCTCACTTTGCTACTGGATTCAAGCAAGCCTGGCTGATGACGGCTGAAATGCCAGAAACCAGTCCTAGGATGCTTGTTTCCGGTCCAGGGAAGACATGGCTTGGCAGTTCGGGCTGGACTGTTCCCATGAGGCACAGGGTCAGACTGATTTGCATATGGCCATGTCTGAACTGGGGTGGTGGAGTGAGCTAAAGAATGATGATGGATTAAACCCAGATCAGTTGACTGGGGGTGAGTGTTTGATTGGCTCAAACGTTCCGTCCATCATCCCCTTTTGTATCGCTTTGGTCGCCCTAAGTTGGCGGGGGTATGCCCAGACGTGGGTCCCTTGCTCACTTTGCTACTGGATTCAAGCAAGCCTGGCTGATGACGGCTGAAATGCCAGAAACCGGTCCTAGGATGCTTGTTTCCGGTCCAGGGAAGACATGGCTTGGCAGTTCGGGCTGGACTGTTCCCATGAGGCACAGGGTCAGACTGATTTGCATATGGCCATGTCTGAACTGGGGTGGTGGAGTGAGCTAAAGAATGATGATGGATTAAACCCAGATCAGTTGACTGGGGGTGAGTGTTTGATTGGCTCAAACGTTCCGTCCATCATCCCCTTTTGTATCGCTTTGGTCGCCCTAAGTTGGCGGGGGTATGCCCAGACGTGGGTCCCTTGCTCACTTTGCTACTGGATTCAAGCAAGCCTGGCTGATGACGGCTGAAATGCCAGAAACCGGTCCTAGGATGCTTGTTTCCGGTCCAGGGAAGACATGGCTTGGCAGTTCGGGCTGGACTGTTCCCATGAGGCACAGGGTCAGACTGATTTGCATATGGCCATGTCTGAACTGGGGTGGTGGAGTGAGCTAAAGAACGATGATGGATTAAACCCAGATCAGTTGACTGGGGGTGAGTGTTTGATTGGCTCAAACGTTCCGTCCATCATCCCCTTTTTTATCGCTTTGGTCGCCCTAAGTTGGCGGGGGTATGCCCAGACGTGGGTCCCTTGCTCACTTTGCTACTGGATTCAAGCAAGCCTGGCTGATGACGGCTGAAATGCCAGAAACCGGTTCTAGGATGCTTGTTTCCGGTCCAGGGAAGACATGGCTTGGCAGTTTGGGCTGGACTGTTCCCATGAGGCACAGGGTCAGACTGATTTGCATATGGCTATGTCTGAACTGGGGTGGTGGAGTGAGCTAAAGAATGATGATGGATTAAACCCAGATCAGTTGACTGGGGGTGAGTGTTTGATTGGCTCAAGCGTTCCGTCCATCATCCCCTTTTGTATCGCTTTGGTCGCCCTAAGTTGGCGGGGGTATGCCCAGACGTGGGTCCCTTGCTCACTTTGCTACTGGATTCAAGCAAGCCTGGCTGAAGACGGCTGAAATGCCAGAAACCGGTCCTAGGATGCTTGTTTCCGGTCCAGGGAAGACATGGCTTGGCAGTTCGGGCTGGACTGTTCCCATGAGGCACAGGGTCAGACTGATTTGCATATGGCCATGTCTGAACTGGGGTGGTGGAGTGAGCTAAAGAATGATGATGGATTAAACCCAGATCAGTTGACTGGGGGTGAGTGTTTGATTGGCTCAAACGTTCCGTCCATCATCCCCTTTTGTATCGCTTTGGTCGCCCTAAGTTGGCGGGGGTATACCCAGACGTGGGTCCCTTGCTCACTTTGCTACTGGATTCAAGCAAGCCTGGCTGATGACGGCTGAAATGCCAGAAACCGGTCCTAGGATGCTTGTTTCCGGTCCAGGGAAGACATGGCTTGGCAGTTCGGGCTGGACTGTTCCCATGAGGCACAGGGTCAGACTGATTTGCATATGGCCATGTCTGAACTGGGGTGGTGGAGTGAGCTAAAGAATGATGATGGATTAAACCCAGATCAGTTGACTGGGGGTGAGTGTTTGATTGGCTCAAACGTTCCGTCCATCATCCCCTTTTGTATCGCTTTGGTCGCCCTAAGTTGGCGGGGGTATGCCCAGACGTGGGTCCCTTGCTCACTTTGCTACTGGATTCAAGCAAGCCTGGCTGAAGACGGCTGAAATGCCAGAAACCGGTCCTAGGATGCTTGTTTCCGGTCCAGGGAAGACATGGCTTGGCAGTTCGGGCTGGACTGTTCCCATGAGGCACAGGGTCAGACTGATTTGCATATGGCCATGTCTGAACTGGGGTGGTGGAGTGAGCTAAAGAATGATGATGGATTAAACCCAGATCAGTTGACTGGGGGTGAGTGTTTGATTGGCTCAAACGTTCCGTCCATCATCCCCTTTTGTATCGCTTTGGTCGCCCTAAGTTGGCGGGGGTATACCCAGACGTGGGTCCCTTGCTCACTTTGCTACTGGATTCAAGCAAGCCTGGCTGATGACGGCTGAAATGCCAGAAACCGGTCCTAGGATGCTTGTTTCCGGTCCAGGGAAGACATGGCTTGGCAGTTCGGGCTGGACTGTTCCCATGAGGCACAGGGTCAGACTGATTTGCATATGGCCATGTCTGAACTGGGGTGGTGGAGTGAGCTAAAGAATGATGATGGATTAAACCCAGATCAGTTGACTGGGGGTGAGTGTTTGATTGGCTCAAACGTTCCGTCCATCATCCCCTTTTGTATCGCTTTGGTCGCCCTAAGTTGGCGGGGGTATGCCCAGACGTGGGTCCCTTGCTCACTTTGCTACTGGATTCAAGCAAGCCTGGCTGATGACGGCTGAAATGCCAGAAACCGGTCCTAGGATGCTTGTTTCCGGTCCAGGGAAGACATGGCTTGGCAGTTCGGGCTGGACTGTTCCCATGAGGCACAGGGTCAGACTGATTTGCATATGGCCATGTCTGAACTGGGGTGGTGGAGTGAGCTAAAGAATGATGATGGATTAAACCCAGATCAGTTGACTGGGGGTGAGTGTTTGATTGGCTCAAACGTTCCGTCCATCATCCCCTTTTGTATCGCTTTGGTCGCCCTAAGTTGGCGGGGGTATGCCCAGACGTGGGTCCCTTGCTCACTTTGCTACTGGATTCAAGCAAGCCTGGCTGATGACGGCTGAAATGCCAGAAACCGGTCCTAGGATGCTTGTTTCCGGTCCAGGGAAGACATGGCTTGGCAGTTCGGGCTGGACTGTTCCCATGAGGCACAGGGTCAGACTGATTTGCATATGGCCATGTCTGAACTGGGGTGGTGGAGTGAGCTAAAGAATGATGATGGATTAAACCCAGATCAGTTGACTGGGGGTGAGTGTTTGATTGGCTCAAACGTTCCGTCCATCATCCCCTTTTGTATCGCTTTGGTCGCCCTAAGTTGGCGGGGGTATGCCCAGACGTGGGTCCCTTGCTCACTTTGCTACTGGATTCAAGCAAGCCTGGCTGATGACGGCTGAAATGCCAGAAACCGGTCCTAGGATGCTTGTTTCCGGTCCAGGGAAGACATGGCTTGGCAGTTCGGGCTGGACTGTTCCCATGAGGCACAGGGTCAGACTGATTTGCATATGGCCATGTCTGAACTGGGGTGGTGGAGTGAGCTAAAGAATGATGATGGATTAAACCCAGATCAGTTGACTGGGGGTGAGTGTTTGATTGGCTCAAACGTTCCGTCCATCATCCCCTTTTGTATCGCTTTGGTCGCCCTAAGTTGGCGGGGGTATGCCCAGACGTGGGTCCCTTGCTCACTTTGCTACTGGATTCAAGCAAGCCTGGCTGATGACGGCTGAAATGCCAGAAACCGGTCCTAGGATGCTTGTTTCCGGTCCAGGGAAGACATGGCTTGGCAGTTCGGGCTGGACTGTTCCCATGAGGCACAGGGTCAGACTGATTTGCATATGGCCATGTCTGAACTGGGGTGGTGGAGTGAGCTAAAGAATGATGATGGATTAAACCCAGATCAGTTGACTGGGGGTGAGTGTTTGATTGGCTCAAACGTTCCGTCCATCATCCCCTTTTGTATCGCTGTCCATGGAGAGAAGCACTTTATGGTCTCCGAATTTGTACAAAGAAAAGCACTAACACTTGTTAAATCTTACCAGTGCCTTCTCGTACTGGTCAACATTTGGGGGAAGATGCATGTTGTGCAGTACCCACATACCGCCTTGCCAGGCCAAATCCTATTTTAAAAGAAAATATGTTATGCAACCCTGTGGGGAAAGGCCCCCTCCCCCTCAGGTACTTCCCAGTGGCAGCTGGCACAGATCGGGGGTGGCGAGGTGTGGGCGGGACTCGGGGGTGGTAAGGTGATCTAAAATAAGAAAAATAAAATGTACTTTACTGCTGCGTCTCTCCTCTGTCTCTCCTCCTCGTCCCTCCGCACTGCCGGAACAGGATGCACATCAAGGCTCACCTAAGCTAATCACAACGCTGCAATGCAGCGTTGTGATTGGTCTGAGCGCCATGGTTCGGCGCTCAGCCAGGGAATGGGAGCCTGGGCATGTTCTCCACCCAGACTGTACCGCAGCCTGGGTGGAGAACATGCAAAGTGCGCATGACTATTTGGTCGGCCCGAGACGGCCAGCCAAACAGTCAAGGGCACTTTCAAAGTGTGCTCATCACTCAGCCTTCTCCTGTCATCAGAGCAGCCCCGCCAATCCTTTATTTCACTGCCGCAAAGCAGTGGGGCGATGCTCCTATGCCTTAGCGGAGGAGCCGCCACTGGTACTTCCCCACTTTTTTTATTTATTTTAATCACCCAGTGGGCCTAGAGGCTCACAAAGAGAAGTCTAACTTGAAATAATGGATTATCTTTATTTCGTCACTACCATTTGCGCACTCTCCTTTCTCCTCCTTCCCCTCCCTGTGCCTCGAAAGTGGAGGAGGAGACTGCTCAGCGGCCCAGCAGGCAGAAAATGTTTTGAGGTTATCTGGTACCTCAGCAAAATCGGTCTAAAGTTCGTAAATCAGGAGCAGTCAGGCACCGTGGGATACTATCCATTTCATTGTATAAATCATTGTTTGTTTGTACAGTGCTGACTGGTGCCACTTAAAATATCACATATACCTCTCTCCAGACAATAGCAAGGAAAGTCTAAATCATCAGTGAAAAAAACATAAATATAGATCGGCTTATCTGATGGAAATGTGTTCAATGTCAACAGTGCTAAGTGCTCTGAATTCCACTTTATACCCCTGGTATAAATATTTGAATTATGCAAAAGTATTCCAGTGGAATAAAGCTATTTTTCATGGTCTACTCTCTGTGTTAAGAGTAAATTTCAGCTGCAAATGATTTTGAAAGTATATAATTTGTATTTCATGGCCTACATATGCAGCTTAGTCAGTGAGGGTCAAACTTTTCAAAGTAAATGTAAAATAAAATATGCAGAACAAAACACTTTCAATATTTTTAGGCAGCAGAGGCACAAAGGTGAGTTTTAAAGTCTTCTGAGCATGTCACTCAGCGAGGATTTGTAGGCGGGCGTACCCGTCCTCTCTCTGTTTGCCGCGTATTCATCAGGCTAGCACTGCATGCTTATAATGGCAGTGTGTGACATCTTTACAATGTTGTGGGTTAACAGGGCTGGACCAAGTGCCCAGGAATCAGACAGGCCACCTCAAAAAAACTGCTACATGCCTTAAAGGAGTAGGTTGTAGTTAGACTGTCCTGGCTGGCAGAGCTTGCCATACTTTCATCTTCTAATGTTTTTTTTTTCTTTTTTGTGATTTTTACTAAACAAAGAGATACTACAACATACAAAATCTTCCAATAAAATACACAAATCAGATGCAAATAAAAGAAGACTGAGGATTACACAAATCAAGAAGAATTATAAGCAATCACATTACAAAATGACATCAGATGGGGAGGGAGGGGAGGATAGGGGGGGGTCTCCTGAAGTGTGCGACACTAGCCGCAGAGCGTCTTGTTAATCATCTACGGGACGTATATCCAAAGGCAGGTGGAGTACGAATCGCTAGGAAGGAGCACAACTAGGGGGGTTATATCTAGGACTGTCCTGTGATTGGCATCGGAGGGGTGTCAGTCCCCTCCCCTTCCCGAGGGTCTTGTCCCGCCGGGGACAAAGGTTGGGATGCGAGCTGAATCTGCTGTAAATATGTGCGAAAGACACACCATATGTCCTTCGGTCTAGAGGTCGGAGGCTGTAATGTGGCATATATTTCAGTCTGCAGGTTACAATAGGACATGCTACGCATCCATTCTGCCGTAGTAGGGCAATGTTTGGCCCCCCAGTGGATCGCTATCTCTCTTTTCGCCAGCATCAGTGCTATGGCTACAAACCTACGATAGCAGGGTTTGATATGATTGACCAGACCCAGCAGGCCCAGTCTCGGGGAGGGAATGAGAGGTGCAGCAATTATTTTTGCTATTGTTTGAAATACCGCTACCCAGTAAGTCATGAGATGACGGCATGTCCAGGTCATGTGAGCAAAGTCGGCGTCCAGCGCTCTGCATTTAGGGAAACTTGGGGGCATATTATCAACGGCCAGCGATAATTATCGCTGGCCGTGCTGAGCGCCGAATTCCCTAACGCAGGCTATCTCTGGTATTTATCGCCCTGGTAGCGCATTATTAACAACGCGTTTCCCCAGGGCGATAAGAATTCTAGAGATAGTGAGGTTATCGCCGTTTTGCAGGGAACATCGCTGGTTTTCCAGCGATGTTCCCTGCAAAACGGCGATAACCTTGCTGATACGACCCTGTGGTCGTATCAGCATAATCCATACCCTATGTCTAACATAGGTAAGTCAGGATTTTAGCAGACGTTAGATTTTGGCGAAAACGGCCGTTTTCGCCAAAATCTAACGTCTGCTAAAATCCTATGGGCTGCCTTGTTAATATCGCGATGTGAACATCAGCGATATTTTCAAGGCAGTCCATCCGGGTACGCCAGTGACGCCCACTTTGCATCTCATTAGAGATGCAAAGGGGGCGGTTGAAAAGGGTGCTAACATGCGATTATGCATGTTAGCACCCTCTTGTTGATAGGGCGATAGTTTTATCTCCGTTTTTCTGGCTTTTAAAGCCAGAAAAACGGAGATAAGGCCCTTGTAGATATGCCCCTTGGCGATTTGGAGGGGTCAGATTTAGCCAATTGGCGCGGGGTAATGTAGACTCTGTGGATGAATTTAAAATTAAGGAGTTTGTGCCTATGGTTTGGAGAGATTTTTTGTATTTGGTCAAGACAAAAAGCCCATTTCATCTTCTAATGTTGATAAAGGAAGATTGCAGGTCATTTCTTCACAATGGGAATGGTCAGCCGGACGAACATAGAACCCAGGAATCAGCAAGCCTAGCCCGAGATACTGTGAGCAGTCCGAAAGTGTTAGGAGGTAGATTGATTTTTTGGGTTCAGTGTACTTTCATCTTCTAATGCCAATGACAGCAGATTGACGGTATTTTCTTTGCAAAGGGAAAGGTCAGCAGGATGTGATGAAGTGCCCAGGATTCAGCGAGGCTAAACTGAGACTTGGGGCTAGGCCTATGCAAAATTTAAATGATGCTGGCATAATTGCCCTCATGTGGGGAATTTTGCATTCCGCTTGTTACGTGAAATTGTTAAAAATACGCCTTATGCCACTTTCCGTATTCATGCGCCATTCACAATAAATATTTACTACTAATCATGACATTCTCAATAAAAATTTATAGCGAACAACAGAACGCAAGCCACGCAAAGCCACCCAACGTGACTTTTCATGGCCTTGTAAATACGGAGTAAGGCAATGCCTTACTCTGCGTGAAAGGGGCATTCCAATTGGTGTTGCTGTGGGTGTTCCCACGCAACACCCAGGGTTTTTTACACTGCCCCAGATTTACAGCATAGCTTAAATCTGGGGCAGCATCAAAAGTAACACCTTCCCAAAGCAGGCGTAACTAGCAAGGAGAAATGTTTACATTCCTCCTAGTTTTTTCCTCTTTCCACATGTGCTGCATTCTGCAACAGACATAGAAATAGGAAAACACATCCTTTGTTTGTTTTTGTGCAGGGCGGTGTCCCTTACTGCACAAAAACAATCATGCAAACAATTCAAACACCCTTGCACCAACGTGCAAGGGTGCCTACGTTGGCGCCAGGCTGCAGTTTGTGCACCGGCAGAAAGGACAGGAATGCACCATATCTTGTGGATATGGTGCGTTCCTGCCCTTTTCTTTTGACGCAGGGCAGCGCAGCTAGAAGGCTTGCGGTACTGCCCTACGCCAAAATATTGTAAATATATATATATATATATATATATATATATATATATATATAAATATATATATATACATATCTACATACATATATATATATATCTTTAATCTGTGCAGTTTTAGTGTATTATACCTGACTTACTGTTTATTTATTTGTACAGGTTTGATATATTCGATATATTTATTATGAAGGGTTACATCTTTTACTGTGTTGACTATATGGGGTTTGATATGCCCAAATAATATGCAACGCATAGTATGTTTTCCATGTTTACTAGAGGGGAGGAGTTGGATCTGCACTGTGTCACTTTAAAAATGTTCAATGAGGTTCAGCGCTTCGTGTGATCAAGCTTGCGGAAACGCAGGCGAAACGCGTAATGCTGGGCACTTGCCACAATTATCTCTGATGCACTGATATCACCGAATAAAAGCACTTTTTTCTAAGGATTTGCCCCGTGTGGTCCGTACCTGCTGTGCTGCTGTGAAGTTGGCGCTTTAAGGACTTTTGGTTTTCCATATATATATATATATATATATATATATATATATATATACATATATATATACATATATATATACACATATATATTCACGCCACATTTTCCACCAGTGCTGCTGAACTCCAAAGCGGTGACGGTGGAACTCAGAAACTTGTAAAACCACTTTCCAAAGAAACATATGGGCACTCAAGGGGATCTGTGTTTCAGAATTTATTGAGAATCATAGGCAAATGCATTTTGTCAGGGTGTGCCTTTATCAATGCCTCTTCTTGCAAAATGAACACCATAGTGCTGTTTTTTTTCTTAATACTCGCCAGGACCTTCCCTTATCTTTGGGGATAGTGCTCCTGGCCACTTGTCTATGCACACCAATGCATTTTGACCTTCTAGGTGAGCCTAGAGAATGTTTACAAAGGGCTTCCTCAAGGCAGTATATGTGCATTTGTGGGACACATGCTTGAGCTTCATGAGATATCCACCATAAGTTTTGGTGGGCACAGCAAAGAATCCTCTCTTAACAAAGTTATTCTTGTGGATTTGTGAGATTAACTTCACTGGGCTCGTATACTTGAATTGCTGCATGACTGGTCAGTGTGGAACCAAGTCTCTCTGCAAGGGAGTCCTTTTATAAGGTATTGCACGTACCATGCCTCGTGGAGCACTTCCTGACTCTTGTCTCCTAACCTCATGCCCGAAGCAGATCTACTGCCATCTTCTGTGATTGTTGGCTGTCTTGCTGCTGATGGCAAAGCGGAATCAGAGACCTTCACAGCAGCAAATTGTAAATGGGTAGAGTGTATTTAAGACCTTTACATTGCTGGGGAAAGTCTGTCTTCGGTGCTGTACACTAGAGGAGTGATACAAAAGGGGATGATGGACGGAACGTTTGAGCCAATCAAACACTCACCCCCAGTCAACTGATCTGGGTTTAATCCATCATCATTCTTTAGCTCACTCCACCACCCCAGTTCAGACATGGCCATATGCAAATCAGTCTGACCCTGTGCCTCATGGGAACAGTCCAGCCCGAACTGCCAAGCCATGTCTTCCCTGGACCGGAAACAAGCATCCTAGGACCGGTTTCTGGCATTTCAGCCGTCATCAGCCAGGCTTGCTTGAATCCAGTGGCAAAGTGAGCAAGGGACCCACGTCTGGGCATACCCCCGCCAACTTAGGGCGACCAAAGTGATACAAAGGGGATGATGGACGGAACGCTTGAGCCAATCAAACACTCACCCCCAGTCAACTGATCTGGGTTTAATCCATCATCATTCTTTAGCTCACTCCACCACCCCAGTTCAGACATGGCCATATGCAAATCAGTCTGACCCTGTGCCTCATGGGAACAGTCCAGCCCGAACTGCCAAGCCATGTCTTCCCTGGACCGGAAACAAGCATCCTAGGACCGGTTTCTGGCATTTCAGCCGTCATCAGCCAGGCTTGCTTGAATCCAGTGGCAAAGTGATGCCAGAAACCGGTCTAGGATGCTTGTTTCCGGTCCAGGGAAGACAGTTGACTGGGGGTGAGTGTTTGATTGGCTCAAACGTTCCGTCCATCATCCCCTTTTGTATCGCTTTGTTCGCCCTAAGTTGGCGGGGTATGCCCAGACGTGGGTCCCTTGCTCACTTTGCCACTGGATTCAAGCAAGCCTGGCTGATGACGGCTGGAATGCCAGAAACCGGTCTAGGATGCTTGTTTCCGGTCCAGGGAAGACATGGCTTGGCAGTTCGGGCTGGACTGTTCCCATGAGGCACAGGGTCAGACTGATTTGCATATGGCCATGTCTGAACTGGGGTGGTGGAGTGAGCTAAAGAATGATGATGGATTAAACCCAGATCAGTTGACTGGGGGTGAGTGTTTGATTGGCTCAAACGTTCCGTCCATCATCCCCTTTGTATCGCTTTGTTCGCCCTAAGTTGGCGGGGGTATGCCCAGACGTGGGTCCCTTGCTCACTTTGCCACTGGATTCAAGCAAGCCTGGCTGATGACGTCTGGAATGCCAGAAACTGGTCTAGGATGCTTGTTTCCGGTCCAGGGAAGACATGGCTTGGCAGTTCGGGCTGGACTGTTCCCATGAGGCACAGGGTCAGACTGATTTGCATATGGCCATGTCTGAACTGGGGTGGTGGAGTGAGCTAAAGAATGATGATGGATTAAACCCAGATCAGTTGACTGGGGGTGAGTGTTTGATTGGCTCAAACGTTCCGTCCATCATCCCCTTTTGTACACTAGAGGAGAGCAGCAGTTGATTTTGGCTCTCAGCAGTACTGCATGTGTGAGCCATGGTGTAATCTGCTAGCAGGACCAAGTCAGAGGACCCAGAATTCACGAACAGATATACCTAGGGTAAGTCTTCTTTTTTTTTTTTTTTTCCTCATATGACCTCCGTAGCTACTGCCGCCTCTCGACCTGTCCCAACACTGGCGCAGATAACTTTTTGGTGGTGCTTAGTCTCAGCTGATATACCAAACGGGGAATACCCGTTTATACTCAACTTGAGCTGACCCAGAGGTTTTAATCATTGGAAGTATCCTATATCCAAATCTAACATAAGGTAACCCAAGATCTCTCAAGAAGGGTCATCCAACCTGTTCCAGAACAACCCGATGTCAGGCCTTTCCCTGAAAACATTTACCCTCTGATCTACAGCTCAATAATACTTAACAGAATTCCACCAGGCATTCCAACTAGGAGAGGTTTCCTGGCGCCACAACTTACAAATCTCTCTCCTGGCCAACAAAATCAGGTAAAATACCAGTTTGTATTGGGGTCCAAACTGATCTTGTATCCCACCCGGCCTAGGCACAAAACCAAATAAAATAAGAGTTGGGCTTACCTCCATCTCCGCACCCATGACCCTGGAAATAGTCTTACCAACATCCGACCAAAATTCGTGGATCTTGGGGCAAGACGCGAATATGTGGACATCATCCGCATTCTGGAATCCACACCTCCAGCATTTGGCTTCTCCTCCACCCTTCAATTTAGAAACTTTGAGAGGGGTCCAGTATATCCTATGGAGTGTGAAAAAATGGTTTCTTCTGAGTGCAGCAGATTTAACCACAGAATAAAGCAGGTCATTAGATACTTGCCATAACTCTTTCCATTCTTCGCTGGGCAAGTAGTTCTCCCAGACCTGATAGGGCTTTTCCATCCTTCGTTCTGCTGCAGCCAGAAGATAATTGTACCATAGAACAACTTCTTTCCTCCTTGGAGCCTGATTTTGCAAGTCACTTTCCATAAAATTATCTTCACAACACGACCAACTTTGAGATTTACACCACGATGTAAGCTGATAGTGTTTAAATCTAGACAAGGTTCCATTTGTAGTGTGATTCCCAAATTCCCAAGGATGACATGTGCTATCCAGTACCAAGTCCCCCCAATGTAGAACTCCTGCCGCTATTAGTGGCTGAGCTAGAGCGTCCAAAAGGCACTCCGGAGTTCCAGGCGAGTCCCACACCGGCGCCCATTCACTGTAATAGGAGAGCCCCAGACAGTTTCGACAGTCCGACCAAAGCTTGGCCGCCATGCCCAGCGTCTTCAAACGAACCTTTTTATAAAATTTAGGAGAGCCAAATTTATACATAAAACCGTGCTCCCCTACCCCCTCCAGCATGGCTTTAAACATATTACCAATTAATGAGTTATCCGGGGTATGCAATAGCATCCTGGCGTTTTTCAGTTGATAGGCCCAACAGTAGAGCTGAAAGTCTGGTAAACCCATACCACCCTGTGTTAGTTTGTGCCTAAGTTTTTTCCAGGACAACCTAATCCCTTTTCCTGCCCAAATAAAAGAGGAAATCCTGCCCTGAATTTTAAGAATATCAGCTCTTGCGAATTCTAATGGTATGTTATTAAAAAGATACGTGTATTTCGGAAGGACGCACATTTTAATCAAGTTGACCCGGCCATAGTGAGATAAAGGAATGTTCTGCCATCTTTTTAAAAGGAGCTCAACTTCCTTTGAAACTCTGTCTAAATTAACCTTTGGGATTTTCCTGGGATCTTGAGTTATTATAATACCAAGGTATCTAAGTTCTGTCGCATATGGCTCACCCTGATTAACAATATTCCAAGCCATAACCTCAGTCTTATCTTTGTTTATTTCGTAACCCGAAAATTTCCCAAAAATTTGAGTTTCAAGTATAAGTTCATGTAATGTGATATCCACATTAGATGAAAAGACGACTAAATCGTCCGCATATAGAGCTATTTTCCGAACAAACCCACCGAGTTCAAAAGGGACAATTTTTTTGTTTGATCTTAAACTCTGAGCCAGGGGCTCCATGTAAATATCAAATAAAATAGGGGACAAAGGGCAACCTTGCCTAGTACCTCGTTCAATGTTAACAATGGGAGAAAGATTTCCATTGACTAAAATCCGAGCCCGAGGAGAACTATACATTTTTTTAATAACATCTCTGAAACCGGAAGTAAAACCCACAGCATTTAAGGTCCTATCTAGGAAATGCCAATTCACACGATCGAAGGCTTTAGCCGCGTCGACCGTGATAATTGACAAAGGAAGACCCCTTGATGATGCTATATCCACTGTGCCAACTAAAGTATATACCAAGTCTGACATTTGTCTACCCGGAAGAAAACCCTTTTGATCTTCATGGATTATTTGGGCTGCGATTTTACAAAGCCGTTTATTCAAAATACCTGCAAAAACCTTATAGTCAACATTTAATAAGGAGATTGGACGGTATGATTGACACTGAAAAGGGTCCTTACCGGGTTTCAAAATCAGAGTAATAACTGCATCAGACCATGAATCTGGCAGAGGAGATATACCCTTTAGTATTTCGTTAAAAAGTTTTAACCAGACCGGAATGATTTCATCCTTCAACATAGAATAGACCTCAGTCGGGATTGCATCTGGGCGTGCAGCTTTCCCCTTTTTAGCCGTATCTAACACCTCCAATATCTCAGTCCCTGATATTTCTAAAGAAAGAAATTGTTGACTAGCCTCGGTTAACCTCGGAAGCTGTTTTTGTTCCAGCCAATTATCAGTAAGCTCCTCCGCCCCCTGCAGATCTTCATGATAAAGATCTTGAAAGAACCCTGTAAAGGCCTGTTCTATTCTATCTTTCTCCTCATTAAATTGTGTGCCCACTTTAATCTTGTTAATATACATATTAGCTCTATCAATCCTTGACTTCATAGCCAGAAGCTTACCACAATTCTCGCCTTGATCAAACTCCCTCATTTTACTTGTCTCCCACTTTTGGTGTAAGATTTCTTCTGTCTTAAGTTTAAATTTTAGCTGACACTCCTCCACTCTCTTTACCCATCGTTCTTTCTCGGGGTCATCGGGAGGGCTCGCCTTCAAGTCCACTTCAGCCCCTGCTATCTGTTGTTCTAGATTAGCCAATTCTTCCCTCTCTGACCTAGCCCACCCAATTACCGACCCTTTTAAAATCCCCCTCAGCCATGCCTTAAAGGCATCCCAGACGATATATAAGGGGGCAGACCCCAAGTTGTTATGGAAAAAGGTGTCAGATTCAAACTTCAAAAGACCCGGAGTAGAGGATAGCAGGAGAAACCTCCTATTTAATGTCCATCTCCTTAAAGAATAGTCCGGAGGAAAATCCAATTTAAAGACCATCGCTCCGAGGTCCGATAAATGGATGGGCAGATATTTAAATAAGCTCACCTTATGGGTTTCCGCGTAATCCATAAATACATAGTCTATCCTAGAATAGTGGGAGTTCTTTTTACTATAAAAAGAGTACTCCCTAACCTCACCATGTTTTTTCCTCCACACATCACATAAATTAAAATTTTTCAAAATATTCAAAAGATGTGCTTTAACACGGGGGGCTGCTATCTGGGTACGGGGAGAAGACCTATCAAGCTTATTATCCAGGAGTACGTTAAAATCACCAGCCAGGATCAAAGGAGCATCAAAGTCTGCAAGGGCCAAACAGAGATTATTCAAAGGGGAAATATCATCTTCATTAGGCCCGTAGTAGCTTACTAGGGTATATTTAATCCCTTTAAATTTAATTTCGACGATAACCCAACATCCTCTATTGTCTACCTGAGACTTAGTAATCTCAACTCCCGAGTTCATTTTTAATATTATCGCAACCTCTTTAGAACAGCATTGCTGATCTGAAGCAATAATTTTGTCCACCCATTTTTGTTTACCAAATAGTGCCTTGCACTCTGCTTGCAAAAGATGGGTCTCCTGGATCAAGAACAATCTAGCTGAACTATTCCTTAATCATTGAAGAATCAGGTGTTGTCTTCTTTTAACTCTCAAACCATTAACATTCCAACTAAGACACTCAAGATATTGATTCCCATCCAGGGCAAACCTATCCCCCATCATAAAACGTACTCCACCTTCCGCAGTAGCTACTGAAAGTTATAATGTCACATGACTTTAATATATATATATTTTTTTCATTTTTTCCCAATGCTCCCCACCAAACACCGTGAAAACCCCCATTTCCCCCCATCACCACCCAACTATCCCCCCCCGCGGGAACCCTCCCAAACTACCTATAGGCAATAAATATTGCCTTTTGAGCAGAAGGCCCCTAGCTTAGCTTCTTATATATAAGATATTAGCAATGACTTGGATGCTGATTTACCTACCCCTAGCCTTACACTGTGGCGTTACGTTGTGCAAGAAAACTATCAACCTCCTCCGGGGACCTAAATTATGCATTTTGTTTGCTAGGACCACTTTCAAGAAGGCAGGAAACCGCAACTGCACCTGTGCTCCTAAATCCCTTAAAGCGTCCATCCGCTTTCCCAATTCCCATCTCCTGTCCTCCGTGACCCGGGAGATATCAGAACGGATTCTAAAGGAAGCATCTTGGACCTGAATAGTTTTAAGTTTAAGAGCCGCCCCCAACAAATGCTCCTTTAGAGTATAAGACTGTATATAGACCAGGATCTTTCTAGGTTTTTTTCAAGCCGGGTTTAACCGAAAGGGGTCTCTGTGGATCCGTTGAATTTCGGTTTCCCAGACCGGAGCTGATGCAATCTGGGGGAAAGCTTTGGTCAAAATATCAATAACATAAGATTTTAGGTTATCTCCTTCCAACCCTTCTTTTAAATATAAAATCCGGATGTTGTTCCTTCTTGACATATTTTCCAATCTCTCCAATCTCTCTACCATATCCCGCTCTCTTTCTTTAAGAATTAGTACCTCTTGAGCATTGTCCTTTACCTCCTGCCCCAGT
The DNA here is from genome assembly GCA_963921515.1 of Calotriton arnoldi. Classification (NCBI taxonomy): domain Eukaryota; kingdom Metazoa; phylum Chordata; class Amphibia; order Caudata; family Salamandridae; genus Calotriton; species Calotriton arnoldi. The sequence continues at coordinate 166,722 of CAWUFW010016886.1, forward strand.
TCCCCTACTTTTTGTTCTAAGTATTCCATCCTGTGTGTAAGTGCCAGAAAATGTTCTTCTAAACCAGTTCAGGTACCTTGTATTTTTTTCTGGTTCGTTTCCGAAGTAGAAAAACGAGCCCCAATTTCCAGAGTCAGCTGTTTTAACAGCCCCTGTACTGATTCAGCACTTTGAGCAACCTCCTCCACCGGTGTAGACCCCGCCTCTTCAAGCTCTTCTTGTCTGTCATCCCCAGTCGATACGGACATGATACTCAAAGGGGCAAAACGATTAGAGAGTGTAATAGAGGGGTCCTCCTCCCTGTTTTGCTCTGAAATGGCTGTAATGTCAGACTGTTTTGCAGAGTCTATGTTGCCCTGTGGATTGGCCATAAAATAAGACCTAAGTGAGGGGGCTACCTTTATAGGGACTAAATTCTTATTTTTCTTACGGCTCTTTGCTGGAGTAAGCTTCACAAGTCTATTAGGTTTGTCAACCGGCCTAGGTAACTGCCTCTGTTTGGGATTTTGTCTGCTTTCACCTTTATCGAACTCAGCGACTTGATGAGGCTGTGCTGCCAGGAGATCTGCCCCTAAAAAATTACGCGATCTTAATTTATACCTCCTCCCCCGAGTCAGCTCAGTGGTTGAAATGGGAGAAGCGACAGAAGTGGTGGTAATAGTAACAGGGGTAGTGGTGGAGGTAGTAGTGGAGATGGTAACGGGACTCAAACAGCCTGGGACATCGGAAACCACCGAATTTAACTGTCCCTCCCTAGCGGCCTCCGCGGCTTCCGGGGAACCAGGTTGTCGACCAGATTGTTGACTAACTACCTCCATGGGGCAGGGATAAAATACATATCTCAATTTTGTGTCCTGATTTATCTGCTCCCTCAAAAAAACAGAGAAGTCATAAGGAAAGGCAGGGCTCTGTCTTAGCACCCCATTTAAATCTGTGCGTAACTCAAAGTACGAACTGTACTTAATCCCAGAGTTAACCCTATCAGTAAAATCAGAGGCGCTGACCCTGCCCAAATTTAGCCTATAAAGGGTATCTCTACAGTAAATAATGCACCGGACACGACGATGCTCTGCAAGTGCACCTGCTGCCCTAAAAAAAGTGACACCAGAAATATCATGCATCTAGCTCAGAAAGAGGGAAAAGGACAACACCACAGTGACACCTCTAAACCTTAATTACTTTAGTTTAGTGCCCGGGACTCACTTTACCAAGGCTCTTAGTTCTGAGGTGGTCCTAGAAAAAATATTAAACAGCTCTGGTCTAAATTCCAAATGTAATTTTACAGCCCCAACCGGCAAGTTTTTTTTTTTTTCTTCTTTCTTTTCCAGGCGTTCACCGGATCACCATCCTGCAGCCTGCCTTAGCCTCGGCTTGCCCCCAACTCCTCTCCTCTCCTTTCCCAAACTGCTCCTTACTACGGAGGCCCCGAGGGGCCAAAAAAAACCCCAAGGCGAAGCAGAGCCGCAACAACAGCACGGAAATCCCTCAGACAGGGAGGACAAATCAGGGACTGCCGGCCGGTTCGCTTTCTCCTCTGTACACTGTCAGGCCGCCAAACAAGACGCCACGAAACCAAAAGCAAAAACGCCGAATGCCACAGGGACAGCCCGCAAACTCACCGACAACAGTGCTCAACCAGAAGGTATGGAAAGACAGATAAAAGGCATGTCCTGCACTCCGCCGAGTGTTTTTCCGCGGTAGCCTAGTTCATTAACAACATCGCAGCAGTGCGGTAGAAGCTAGCTGAGGCGCTCGACTCGCGACCGGCTTCCTAGCTGGCCGCCATGTTCCCGCCCCTCGCAGCTGTGTTTCTGTGTACTATTGATGAGGTGGCCTGTATAGCGGAGGAAGCAAGGGGCCTAGGGTAAGTCTTCTAAGCTCAGCTGCTTTCTTCCTTGTTTAACAATGTGTTTTGTTTAATTCTCCTTAGCAATAGAAGCAATTGGCCTGTGACACAGTGAACAACACCAGCAGTGTGACACCATCTGGGACATACTCCAGCTCCACACTTCATAAATTGGAAAAGCTATCCAAAATTGAACTTAACAAATGGTGGGAGGCAACTTCTCTGCAAAACTATCTTGAAACAGAGATGGTACCACGGGGATTAAGGATATTCATAATCCCCACATATGTCGACCCTGATCCTGCCATGGTTGATGAATTGATACAGAACCTCACAGCCTGTTCCAAGACTATTCTTGACATTCTAATTAGACACGCTCAGTCAGGCAGGGACAAGACATTGAACGAAATTGCCCGAATCAACCTACGGTTGGCCAGCACAGAAAGAACAATGGCAAATTGCTCAATTTAAAACTGACTTAAAGCAAGACTTGAGAAACTTGAGATGGATATTAAACTACGCAAACAAAGACAGTACTCAAGAGATCTGAAAGACTATGCCACAGACCATATTCTAACATTCAACAAAAAATATGACCGTACCTAGGATGGACATGTTAAAAAGGTACCAGATCAGACAAAACATCTCACTGACACCCTAGGTACAAGCAGAGAAATGCTGGAAGAAAGCGACCCATTTGGAATCGGGGGAGCAAGCACATCTGAAAATGAAAACATCAATGCCAATACTTTTTTGCAGCAATTTCTCTCAGGAGGGGGCGAGTAACAAATTACCAATCCTCGAGGGGCAGAGGAAGAGGAACAAGAGGAAAAAGAATATCCACTAGAGGAAGAGGAGCCAATGCAGAAAACAGGAATTTTCAACAGGGGTCAGCAGACGGGACAATACACATGGTAAATACCACTATTATAAACCTATCTAACAGACCTCTCACACCCATTGAATCTTGTGTACCGTGCTTTGGCCTATCCTTCTGCCACACGGAAAGGTTTAACTTTGTGAGAACCAGGATTGACGTTTTCAAATTGGTAAGGCACCTGAAGCTTAAAAAAGCTTTTAAACTTGGTATGAAACCCAAAGCAAGTATAACAGTGAACTTGAATCGTTGTGATGGTGATCTGTTGTTGGGTGATGTGGACTTCTTCACCACCTTGTATGAACTCCAACGGTATGAGAATATTGAATCTAAGGATGTTGAACAAATTCTGAGAGAACTGAATATTGTGTATTATCATAATGTAGAAAGTAATTTCAAACCCAAGTCCAAATTCACATTGAGCTTAACATTTGATATGATTGACGCTTTCAATAAAAGTGTAGTTGCTGATCTTAAGGTAAGAACTAAGAACACTGGGGTAAGGAGTACTATCACCTGGAACTAGAGAAACGCTATTGAGAGTCTAGCAAAAGATACAGATGTGGTCATTAGACCTGCTGACAAGGGGGAAACATTGTGTTTCTCCCTCTTGATATGTACATCATTGAAGCCCACAGGCAATTGGATCATACTGACTGTTATGAGGTTATCAGTAAGGCTTACTATAGAAAAACTGTAGTACAGTTTTGAGAGTTGCTATCTACTTGGAAAGAGAAGGGGCTGATAGAGACAGAGGAATATTTATTCCTCAAGAACACTCACCCCACATTACCAGTTTTATAACTACTTCCCAAGGTAGATAAATCTACCACCAACCCTATAGAAAACTTAGCATCAATCCCATGGGTTGGAGATTGCGTCTAAGCCACCTTTTAAACGAACTATCTGTGAATAGCCTGCTTCATGGAATATTTTACTACATAACTCATCAATGGCCCTACTATCAGCATCTGTTAAAGTAGCCATTCAAGTAGTGCAGATGCTTAAAACTAATCTACAAAAAGAACTGAAACTTTTAAATAACGCAAAAAGTGACTCTGAAGTGGCACACATACTACAGAGGATTGCAGAAGTAAAAGTGATGCTACATTATTTAAAAAGCGAGGCTATTCTCTGCAGATCATAAAGCAACAAATTAACAAGTCTTTGCAGTTACCCAGGAAAGCACTCATTGGAATACCAACAGCAGAAACAAAAGTGACAGAATTCCATTTGTGGTTGACTATCATCCATCAGCTCCCAACTACAGAAATATAATGCAAAAAACATTTAGCTTCCTGTCCATTTGTGAAATATTGCAAAAGGTTTTTCCAAAACCACCAGTCATTTCTCCCAATTTACGATCTTTTATTGTGAGAGATGAACTCAAACAATCTGTAACAAATGCAGGGGTTCATTGTTGTGACTCTAAAAGGTGCATCAAGTATGAATACCTTTTACAAACATCAATTACTAGTTCTGTAATGAGAAGGACCTATGGAATAAGACAGCATCTTACATATCACTCAACATGCATTATTTATGTGATTCAGTGCCAACACTAAAGCTGTAATAAACAATATGAAGACCAAAGAGTGAATGACCTTCGTACAGGATTCAGGAACCACAAATCAGGAATAGTTAATAAAACACTTCACCAGCCTGTAGCCAATCATTTACTATCAGATTTGAAGATTTTCCCAGTGGAACATTTTGTTAAAGGAAGAATTACTGGACTCCAGAGATAACTTCTGGATGTACCGTTTAAAATCATTGCATCCAGATGTTCTGTACATCATTGACAATACTACCTGATTACTGCATATCTCGCGAGATCTTTGGACTGCATTGATCCCACATTCCGAATGGAATCTTCATTCATGATGCTTTTTGAAAATCCAGTAATGTCCTCTGTGCAGCCACTGAGCAAGCCATCTTGTACTGCCTGAGGAAGGAAAAAGCTGAAACGTTGTAGTGGAATTATATTTTTCTTCTTTGGTGAGTGTTTGAGTCACTTCTTTTCCAAAGATACATAGTTGTTTCTATTTGTTCAATGCTGATATAGATTGGTATATCCAGAAAATGGATTCTTCTTTGCTGGTAGCATGTGTGAATTGTAGGCCAGGGTCATTATTGTTTAAACTTGTGAAGTATCAAAATCTCTCTGTGATCCACTCCAATTGTTGAATAAGTCATAAAGCGATTTACACTTATGTGTATCACATGTCTCTAGAGAATTGATAAACAATGTGGGAACAATTGCTATAGTAAAGAACAAGAATTGGCTTGATACACTGTTTATTGTTTTCTTTTCATGGGTGTATTATAAACACTTCACTGTTTTTAATGGATGAATTGCATTTACAAAAATGCCCCATTATTGGCAGAATTGGGGAAGTATGCAAGGTGATATTGAAGAAGGTCTTACTAACTGTGACCAAGACCGTAAGGTCCATCTTGAGTTCGTCCCTCCCATTGCCCAAACCTTGTTTACTGTATGTTTCCATAAACTCACTTTAAATCATGTTCTTATCTTGTCACATTAGCTGTGCATTCAAAGACAGAGGTCAAATGTCAAGCTATCTTCCAAGGGTGCTCGGTGTTTACTTTTTTTCTCTGACTTCAAAGTAAGAGAGTTTATGTGACAATCCTGCTGAATACCAATGTAAGAGGAGAGGGTGTAGGATTTTTTTGTTTGTTAGCACGCAACAACAAAAAAATGAACTGTGCTAAAGTTTTAAGAATATATCACAATTAGCACAAATGAATGACTTTTTTTGTAATCATGAAGTTTGGTGAAAACAAATATATTAATACAATCAAAACACATCAATACACTAGGTGATGACATTTGCACACATTATCGAAACTGTATTTTGGTGCGAATGTAATGGTGATTTCAATTTAAAATGTGTTGTCTGTAATGGCAGTACGATACCACATGATGCATACTTCACACTACGCCACTTCACGCTATGCCCTTCCTCTCTATGCCACACCACTCCTTTCTACAACACTCCACTCCACTGTACGACATGCTACTCTGCTCTACAGCCCTCCATTCTAAGAGACTCTATGACACGCCACACCATGCCACTCAACAACACGCCACTCCAATCTACACCACTCACTCTGCAACACAACACGTCACTCCACTCTACACCCTTTCACTCCACACCACTTACCCCACTCCACTCTGCCCCACTCTAATCTACCCCACTCCACACCACACCAATGTACCCCATTTTACCCCACTCCACTTTGCTACTCTATATCCCTCCACTCCACTCCACACACCCCACTCCACTCTTACCCACTACAACCTACCACAATCTACTCCACTCCAATCTATCCCACTCCCACTCCAACTAATCTACTCATCTCCACTTCACTCTACCACACTCTTATCCAATCTACTCCACTCCAATCTACCCCACCTCAATTTACCCTACCCATTCCAATGTACCCCTCTTCAATCACTCCACTCTACCCCAATCTACTCCACTCCACTCCAATCTACCCCAATCCATTCCACCACAATCCAATCTACCCCACTCCACTCTACCACAGTCTACCCCACTCCACTCCAATCTACCCCACTCCATTCCAATCTACCCCACTATGCTCCAATCTATCCAGTCTATTCACTTCACTCCAATCTGCTCCAATCTACCCCACTCCACCCTACTCCAATCTACCCCAGTCCAATTTGCCCCACTCCACTCCGAACTCCACTGCAATCTATCTAACTTCTCTCCACTTCAATTTACCCCACTCCACCACAATCTACTCCACTCCAATCTACCACAATCTACCCCATGGCAATCTACCAAAATCTACTCCACTCCACTCCACCACACTCCTCAAATCTACCCCACTCTACTCCAATGTAACCCACTCCATCCCAATTTAACCCACTCCATCCCACTCCAATCTAACCCACTCCACCCTATCTACCCTACTCCTAACTACCCCTCCCCAATATACCCTGCTCAAATCTACCCCAATCCAATCTACCCCATTCTACTTCACTCCAATCTACACAACTCTACCCCCTCCACCCCACCTCACTGCAATCTACCCCACCCCATTCTACCCCACTCCAATCCACCCTACTCCACCCGATCTACCCTACTCCAATCTACCCCACTCCAATCATCCCTCTTCAACCTACCCCACTCCAATCCACCCCATTCCATTTTCAATCTACCCCACTCTAGTCCACCCTAATCTCCCCCCTAAACTTTGCCCCAGTCTTTCTCACTCCACTCCAATCTTGACTCCACTCCAATCTATAAAACGCCACTTCATACCAATCTATCCCACTCCACTCTACCCAAGTCTACCCCACTCTATTCCAATATACCCTACTCTAATCTACTTAATCTACCCCACTGCACTCCATGCTAATCTACCCCACTACACTCTTCCCCAGTCTATCTCACTCCAATCTCGACTCCACTCCAATAAATTTACTCCACACCAATCTACCTGCTCCACTCTACCTCAGCCTACCCAACTTCAATCCACCCAATATACCGCATTTCACTCTACCCAATCTACCACACTCCATGCCACTCAACCCAATTTATACCACTCTACTTCACTCCAATCTTCCACACACCACTCAAATCTACCACACTCCAGTCCAATCTAACCCACTCCACCTCAATCTATCCCACCCCACCCCACTCCACCCCAAACTACCCTAATCTAATCTACCCTTCTCCGAACTATCCCGATCTACCCCAATCCATTCTACCATACTATAATGCACCTAATCTACCTCATTCAAATTTACCCCAGTCCACCCCACTCCAATCTACCCCAATATCTCCCACTCCACTCTATCTCAATATATTCCACTCCACTCTGCCCTAATCTATCCCGTTCTACCCTACCCCTATTTACCCCACTCCAATCTACCTTACTCAATTCTACCCCAATCTATTCCACTCCAGTCTGCCCCAATCCGCCCCAATCTACCCCACTCCACCCCAATCTATCCCAATTCAATCTACCTCACTCCAATTTACCACACTAATCTACACAAGTCCCCCACTCCAATCTACCCCACTCCAATTTACCTCACTCCAATCTACCACAGTCTACCCCAGTCCAATCTGCCCCAATTTACCCCAAACCACCCCACTCTACTCAACTCTACCCCCACTCCACTCTACACCAATCTACCCCACTCCACTGTACCCCAATCTACCCTACTCCACCCCATTCCATGCCACACCACTAAATGTTTGCCATGCTGAACAGCAGCCACAATGGTGTACAACATGGCTAAAACACCTTGCCAAAGCCAATAGCTCTTGCATAGGTGAGACCTATTGGCTTTGCTAATGTTTGTTTTAAATTGACCATATGCAGATGTACTCCATAGTTAACAGTATCCAAGCGAGTGCTCTATAGGTTTTTAACTAAGGGGCACGAGTTCTTGGTAAGTTAAGTGTCAGAAGAGGAACAGAAAAAGAGGAGAAAAAAGAATGGTATTCATCCACTCCTCCCCAAGTTGTGGTGCATAGCGCGCTACAGAGTTGTTAAGTATTCCACTGTGTCCAGCCCGACAGAGTGGCAAGGATTTTATGGAGGGAGTGAAGGAGATATTTCACGCTTTCCATTAATGGTGTTCTATGGCTTTTCTAAGTAAATATGTTTTTTTCTGGGTAAGCACGATTTTGCGACACTTGCCACACAACCTGCCATCTGCTGTATATTTTGCTTCTATGCTTGTATTTTAAATGGTTCAAAAGTTATTAAACTTGCTGCAGAGTGGGTGCAGGCTTTGTTGCAAAGTCTAACTGTTCACCTCTCAGCTAATGACTGCTATATTATGGCACTTAAAGATGTGACATATTTGCCAGGGCAGTGTACACATCCCTATTTAAAATTGACTGAGAAAGGGTTTTTGTCTGCAGCAGGATGACAAACCTTAAATGTGTAAATGTCCTCCAAACAGGGTGGTAAAAATGGTTTCTTGTTTGAAAATATTTTGTTTCACTTCAAACAAGTACATTTATTTATTTATTTATTTATTTATTTGTAAAGCGCATCATTCATCCCAAGGGATATCAAGGCGCTGATCGCAACAATGCTTGGCTGCTGGTATAAGAAAATAGATGGTTGTTAATTTTTCGGAAACAGATGAGTTTTAAGCTTTTTTCGGAACGTCAGATAATCAGTCGTAAGACGTAGATCCAAGGGGAGTTCATTCCATCTCTGAGCTGCTAAGTATGAGAAAGACCGTCCCCCGGTCCTCACTTTCTTGATGCGTTTAGTTCTGGCTAATGCTTGATGGAGTGACCGAAGGCTCCTTGAAGGGACATAGAACTCAATTCTTCCCTGGAGAATTCTGGGTCCACTTAGATATAATACTTTATGTGCATGACAGAGCAGCTTAAATACTGCTCTTTGTCGTATTGGAAGCCAATGCAATTTTTTCAAGCACGCTGATGCGGAACTTAGTCTGCTTTTATTGCATACTAATTTGGCTGCAGCATTTTGGAGCACCTGGAGCCGCGTGAAAAGGAACTCAGTCATGCCCACGAACAGGGCATTTCCATAGTCAAGCTGACTTATAAGTAGTGCCTGTGTGACCGTTTTTCTGCATTCTAGTGGAATCCAAGGGAAAAGTCTGGTTAGTAATTTCAGAGTCGCAAAGCCTTTCCCACAAAGGGCCCGCACATGGTCCTTCAAGGATAAAGAGGTGTCAATAATGATGCCCAGGTTTCTTGCGCTCTGTTTGGGGATTGGAGCAGCACCAAGAGTTTGTGGCCACCAAGAGGCGTCCCAAATTAAATTGGCGCCCCCAAAGAGCAGGATTTCTGATTTTCCTGCATTTAGTTTTAAATAATGCTCAGACATCCACTCTGCCATCTCTGAGAGGCAGAAATGCAGGTTAGTTTTGGTGAGTTCAGATTTTTCCTCAAGAGCCACCATCAGTTGGGTATCATCCGCATAAGAGCAAATGCCAATTCCCCATTTTCTACCAATTTTCGCCAAGGATGAAACATAGGCGTTAAATAGGGTTGGGCTCAACGATGCCCCCTGTGGGACACCACAACTGATGGCGCTAGGTTGAGATCGGAAGTGCCCTAACTGAATCGTTTGAGTACGATTGCTTAAGAATGATCTAAACCATTCCAAGGCTTTGGAATGGATTCCTTTTCCATAAAGGATTTCCAACAATCTGTTGTGTGAGACCGTGTCGAACGCTGCCGACAGGTCTAATAATATCAGGGCAACAGCTCCTCCCTGGTCAGTGCACATTCTGATATTGTCCAATACTGCCAGTAGTGTAGCCTCGGTGCTGTTGGAGGCCCTAAAACCCGTCTGGGAGGGGTCCAATAAATCATTAGTTTCCAGAAAATTAGATAATAGTTTATTTATTAGCCTCTCCAGAACTTTTGAGAGGTAAGGCAATTGGGAGATAGGCCGATAATTTTCAGGATTGAGGACGTTTGTTCCAGCTTTTTTCAGTAGGGGAATTACTACTGCCTGTTTCCAAATGTCAGGAAATGCAGCTGACTTAAGAGAGTTATTAAAGAGCTGCGTGACATATGGGCAAAGTGTTGAGGCGATTTGAGAAAAAATAAAATGGGGACAGGGGTCCAGGGGTGATCCAGCTTTCACTTCGCCCATTGCTTTTAGAACCTCAGTCTCTGATAGGGGGGAGAAATTGCTCAATGATGATAAGGCTTCTGGATGAGGGGTCCAGAATTTCAGATCGGTTGTTTCTGTGGTCATAATCGGGCTAAAAGTGGAGTATATTTTGTTTATTTTATCCGAAAAGAAATTACTGATTTTTTCACAAGCTTCTATTGAGGGAGGTAGACATTGAGACATGCTGATTGGTTTACTAAATTCTTTAACTATTTTGTATAATTCCCTAGCTGAGTTACAATTTCCATTGATTTGTTGGGCAAGGTACATGCTCAAAGAAGCGCTCTTCAACATGCCTAATGAATATGAAGGTACATCAGTGTACTGGAGAGCTGTTGTCAATGTGAAAGAGGGCTTCCAGAGGCCCAAAAGTGTCACATGAGGGAAATGTGAAAATTTCGACAAAAATGTAAGAACTTTCCCTTGACGTGCTGAATATTTGAGGCACACCTTTTATTACAAGAAGTACGTGTATCCTCATTTTCTGATGAGCACAGCATTGTTTGTTTTTCATAATCAGGTTTGCTCTAGGTGACAGATAGGACAGTGTTAATTCAATGACATTCCTATGGTTTCATGAAAGAACAAATTATGTTTTGGAGAAGGAATTGCCACAGCGCCGTATGTGGTTGTGGGTCGCAGTAAGTATGTGGCATCATGGGAAATGCACATTGCCAGTGTGATTGTCAAGGAAAGGTCAAGTAGGTATAATGTGCTCTGTACATAGGCATCTCATGACTACCATCAGAATGACAGAACTCGACCCCTAGCATCCTATGCAATGTCATGTGGGAGAGATTGGTGGAAGTCCAGCTATGTCAACAAGAGACGTGTTCAGGCTTTTCTATCGGGTAATCAAATGCTTTATTTAAATTCTGCCTATCAATAAGGTAGGAACATTGTGTAAGATGGGACTCCTAAACATATTTTTATGGTAGCACCACACTGATTAATAGAGTTTTGTACTCATCCATTCCCAAGCTCCATCTGGACTCCAGGCTTCTAGGATCTTCTCTAATTTGTCCTGTATCAGAATACATTTGAAGGTGACGTTGAGCATTTCTTAATGGCGACCCTTTGACTTTCACACAAGAGCGCAACATACTCAGTAACTTTTAACCAGATCCCTATAATCACTGCAGTAAAAGATGTTAAACCCCACAGCGCCAGCAAATTAAAATCAGCATGAGCCTATTAATTGTTTACTACTACAATGACTTTAAATTACGGGTTTTACCAAGTATGCCGTACTCCTGTTCTACTTTCCTGCTGTTGGGTGGCCGTATTGCCAGCATGAGTAAAGTTCGTATTTATCTCACTCGGTGGCTGCTTTGAAAGATGTGTCACTTCCTCAGATCTTGTCAATTTTTGCCAATCAATGCCTCCTCACCGTCCACAACTAAAAGAAAGAGAATCTTCTGTGTTAAGCTCCCCTTGTCTGGAACGCTTTAAAGGCATTTCCCAGACTAACTAGCTCATTCAGAACTAGGGGGCTACTGCCTGCGACTTGGACTTTTAACTCGGCTTCAGGAAATTTAACAACGGGAATGTCCATCAGCAAAGGGCCATGACGCTATATTATTGGCCCTGATCTACTTCATTGTCGCCAAATGAACTATTAACTTTCCAATGTTCTATCTTAACATTATAAACCTCTGATGAGAGCTATAACGGTTGTAAAATACCTTGAACCTGATTTATAGTCCTCATCCACAGGAGAAAATACTGCAAAAAATTCCTTTTTTATCAAAGAACTTCAAAGAGGTAGCTCTTGAAACCACTTCACCCTCCGTAGTAGGGATGCCACATGAGGCTAGGACATTGTTCCTATTAGTGGCAGAACCAGGAATTTCCCTACCTGTGACTGTAAACCAAAAAGAAACCCGAGAGTTGCAGGTGGACCAACATTAGGTGTTTGGAGGTAGCATCTGGAAGGTCTCCTCGTGTGGTAGCCTCAGACACAGCAGGAATTTGTATTCCTAGATCTAAACATGGGACTTGATAACAAAGCTGTCATGCTGGTGTCTATGATCTTACCTGTGGCTGCAAAAATCAGGAAATGGCTATCACATTGAGGACACTTCTCTCCTAAGCCTACACTCTGCATACACCACCAGGAGCATAAGCAGTCTTCACCTGTTGGCCAAATAGAGGATGTCTTCAAGGATGAGTCAGAAGCCATCCATGACTCTTGTATCCTTGTCTCTTTCATAGAGTCATAAGTGCTAACTGGATTGATGCACTGTTCCGAACTATGCTGCATTCTGCTGGGACGAAAGCACTGAGGTTGTGGCTGCTCCCTCGCAGATCTGCTTCATGCTCTGTGAATCATGTGTGCCACTCATAACTCTTGCCCGTCACCCCTCTCACATATCACATACACTCATCTCCAAAACATATCACTGCCCCCTTTACCGTTCAACTTCCACTCACCAACAGTACTTTACATTCAAATCCTTCTCAGAAAACTACTACCTCAATATCTTGTCTCACTTCTCCACAAAAACAAAACATAACACACACAAGCACAACAAAACCTCACACACCAACAATTTCATAATACATTCCATAATAAATTAGAAGCATACACCCACCTTCACCCTCATGACTACACACATAATACACCTCCTAAACCACCTTTACTCCCAAACTCTCTATCTTTACCAACAACTACCACAAATACTCCAACACAACAACTCTCATTCACCCATTTCTCATCCATTGCACTATTTAGAGCCTTAAAACATGACCCACATGCTCACCACCACCACCACCACCACCCCTAACCCATACGCCTTCCTCCCTAAACAGACGCAAACTAAATAAACAACATGCCACAATTCACATTTTCCCATCTCCATGTCTATAGCACAACAAGCCTACTCTACAAAAACAACACAGCTCACCAACTCACTCCCAACCACCATCTATCCACCACCTACACATGCAGACCCAACAAAGTGCCTTCTAAGTCTGCTGGATGAGGAATACGATATAGAAAAAACAACACTATAGCTATCTTCATACAGTTAATACCAGCACTAATGACACACCTGCTAAAAGTAAAGAAATTACTGCTCACACTTCTAGATAGCAAAGTCAAAACCACGCCCAAAACACAATCTCTAAACTGCATACTAATAAACGCCCGATCACTCTCTAAAAACAACCACCACATCTACGACCTACTCACTGACACACAACCTGACTTACTCTTCACAAGTGCATTATGGTTGGGAGATGACATGGCTCCGGTGTTGCATGAAGCTAATCAGGCTATCAAACTATCATACAAAATCGTATAGGCAAAAGAGGAGGTGGACTAGCTGTTATATGTAAGCAAACAATAAATCTCACCTAAGCTGATGACATTTCCATGCAAGATTGTGAGGCCCTCATCATCAGTTGTCACACTACACCAACTTCCTCCTGTAACTTCGTCCTCCTTCACAGACCGCCACCTAACAATGCAACATTCCTGAACACGTTTCTAGACACAGTTTCAAATCTTATAACACTACACTCCAACCTATGCATTCTTGGTGACCTAAACAATTGGTTTGACAAACCCAATATGCCCCATCCAAAAATTATCAACACTGGCCTAGTCACACTGAACCTACATTAGATCGTACACAAACCCATACAAATTGCTGAACACATCCTTGATGTCATATTTGCTAAACCAGAACTACTTGCTTTTCATTCAATTACTCTAGACAGTGGAACAAACTCAATTTTGAATACTTAAAAACACAACTCACATCCAACACAGATGTAGACACAATAAATTCAGTTAAAAAACGTTATGACTGGCTACAGGAAACTTTAGATATCCTAATACCACTAAGAATAACAAAACAAGACTCCCGGGTACCCAACCGTCCAGATATCTATAAAGTTTGAACCTAAATTTCTCAAAACCTACTGAACGGATTTACACCAAATAAAACAAAACTTGCTTTTTGGGCAATTATCTGGATTTCTGCCAAATTTGGTGTAATTCCATTCTGTCGTTTTGGCTTATCGCTGTTCAAAAATCCATGTGAAAATTGCATGGGGAAATTGTGTTTTTCTCAGCCCGCCACTTGACAGATTACCCCAACACTTTCCAGGAAGGAGCTGCGGTGGATAAAATATTTTTCAGAAAGTTTTGTGAAGATTCGTCAAACAGTGACAAAGTTATTAGCAAACCAAAAATCGCTCTTCCTATGGAAACTCTGAGTTACATATAACTACACAATGGCTACCGCCGCAGTGTAATTAATGTATATACACACACACACAGACACACAAACCCTAACACACACACACACACACACAAATGTGTATCTTTGTTTGAATGTGTATGTATGTGTATATATGTGTACATATATACTCACATATAAAAAAGTTAGATATAAATATTTTATGGAAACATGTAGGCGCATGTATTGCCTCAAACCATCAGTACTTCTCGGTATGTAGTAGAAAGGTAGTTCGTTAGGTACAGTGTCTGCTTTCTGTTGCTCTCTCACCTCCCAGCCCATCCAACGGCTCTGTTGGTAGGGCCCAAGGTCGGGCAGGGCATATGGAGTAAGACACGGGCGTCGTGAGCATGTACCTTTACTAACTACATTGGGGGGGAGTTCTTTATGGGCCTCTTCTGTCTGCAACTTGGCAAAAAAAGCTCCTAATTAACACTATAAGGAAGAAAGCAAGAAAGATGGGTTGATAGAAAAGGGAAAGAAGGATGAATAAGTGGATGGATGGATGAGTTGGTGAGAGGATGGGTGGGTGAAATGAGAAATGGATGAGTGGGTGAAAGGATGGATGGATGAGTGGGTGACATGATGGGTGGATGAAATGAAGATCAACTGGTTGATGAAAGACTTTATTGATGGATGGGTAAGTCAAATGATGGATTTATGGGTGGGTGGATGTATGTATGTATGGATGCATGCATAGACAATGGATGTGTGCATGAATGGATGGATGGGTTGGTGGGTGAATAGATGGATGGATAGGTAGATGGATGGAATATCCAATAGATGGATGCAATGGTGAAAGATTGAATGATGGATAAAAGAATAAAAGGGAGACAGAATGTAAAGGTGAAATGAGAGGTAACAGCTGGTGGATGGAAGTGTGAAAGGATGTATGGACAGACGCTTGGATCGAAGAGACAAGGCAAGGGAGCTCTTCGTGGGAGAATGTGGGGATCACTTAGTTCACTTACTTGGTATCATCAGAGCTTTGGTTCCAAGTAGGAAGTATTTTAATTTTCGGCTACCCCCTTGGAGCTGGAGCAGAAGCTCCATCTGGCCCCCATCTAGAGACATCAGTGAATGCCATAAATTCCTCCACTGCTTGGAGTCAGCAACTGCCAAGGAGGGACAACTGTTGATGCCAGTCTGCCATGCCACAACTCCGATGTGACCCGAGAGGTTGTGCCACCACCACAATCCTGCTCCCAAGGCTGGATGACTCTGCCATATAACCGCAAAGAGCATGGAATGAGCGCCACAGTGCTGGGCCAGCATATGAACAGGTGACATGAGGCCATGTCTGAATGACTGAGAGATTGTATTTTGCCCTAGAACCATGTAGTTAAACTCATCCAATGTACTTCCCAAACCTTTAACAAACTACAAGACTAAGCAGACCCACAGTTCCCCACATAGTGCCACTGTTCATACAGCAATTGTAGTGTATTCACAAATGAGCCAATTCTTGCCTGATTGTCCCATAAACATCCTGCATAGATGTTTGTTGGCTACAGCCGTAGTGGGATAGTGCTGTAGTAGGACAGTGATTACTTCCCCTAATCATAATCTAATGTGGGTGCAAAAGCTATACGCATTATTTACAGCCCACAGTGATTTGCACAACCCTGTAACTTAACCCTGTAATTCACATATATATGTCAGATTTTTGTGTATATGCATTGACATGCCCACACGAAAAATTTTAAGTAGGCAGCACTATGTTTCCAGTGAAGAAGAGAGTGCTAGAGCATATGAGAGTCATACATAACAAAGACAAACATTACCCGTTAGCCTGTAATTTTGAAGAGGAACATAACTTCATTGCTATTGATCATATCCCTAAGTCTAACAGAGGTGGCAATAGGGTATGCAAATTATGACAACTGTAATCAAGGTACATACTGGAATTGGACACTATGGTACCATTAGGTTTGAATTCCGATAAAGAGATGTCCACCCACTTAGGGGAATGATACGGTGGTTGGACAGTTGGGTGGAGCTTAGTCCTTTTGACACAGCTTGTTTGTTATCTGCCCTTATGTTTTGCAAAATGTATCTGTAGCGATCAATGCAGTTCCCCACTCACTGTCCCCCCCTCTTATTTTTTGGCTCTTCCTTTTTCTGTTCCTTTTTATCTTTCCTTTCTCTCTACCTTTCTTTTCTTTTCTCTCTTCTCTTGTCCCTTTTCTTTCTCATCTTTCCTCTTTTTCCCCTTTTTTCTTTCATCCTTTAATTCTCCTCTTTGCCTTTTCTCTCCTTTTCTCTCCTTTTTCTTCTCCCTCCCTCTAATTGATGTTTAGTTTAATGGTCTCTAATGATGTGATTTCATCAAATGTATAATGTATAGTGATTTCAATAGGTTTGTTTTGTCCGTTTGTGTTTTTACATTTCACATAGGACCTACTGTCATTTGGTAAACAGTGAGCTGCACATATAGAGAGTACAGCAGGCACTACTTGGGTCTGGGCATTTCTTTTCTCTTCTTTCGTGGAAGGCTGACAAATTATCTGCAGACAGTATGATAACATATAGTTTGTTACGTACTTTTGCATTTTCTTCTTTCTCTTGCAAAGCAATGTTTATATCGTATTCTTCTACTTCATTCTATGAATTTCTTCATTTATCATTCAGATATTATTGAGGCCTGTAGGAATATCAACATTGCAGCAATAGGTAAACCATTGGGACATTTAGATGTGCTACTTTAAACATCGTCCACTGGAGCTTAATTGCATATGCAATTGAAATATGTGTCAATTATTATATGTCCAGGCTCCACTTAATTATTATTTATGCCACAATATATTGGAGATTTAGGAACTGTGCCCCTGGAGATAGATTGTATTATATTACATTTTTGGTTAATATTTTTCTTGACTACTATTTAGGGGGTTTTCGTGTCATTATGGTGCCTATTTCAATGAGCTGCAAATTGGTACTGATACTCCCTATTACCTCAACATGTAGATATACTCAATATGTGTCCACAGAGTTAGATATGACAGTAATTGTTTGTGATGTAATGTTGCACCTGTAGCTGCTCTCTTGTGTTACAACATCATGTATAACGATATGTATTATTATGGCTTCTTCGATAGTGATCCAGCATGGGCACGTGAACATATCATAAATTGCCCAAATAAATCAGACAGTATAATTCATTTCTCATTGGGAAGATGCATGTTGTTTATTAATTCTCATGCTAGTGATGGAGACTCGATGTGGACATAATTTGTGTTAATTGTATTATATTCTCGCAAACACATGCTCTAAGATGGCTGAACTTTCTCAGCTCCATACACCATATGATGGTTGTTGTTTGTTTTCTATGTTGTAATATCACATTGCACTTTAAAGGTATGCTGGGAACAAACCTCTCCCACCTTTGATCAAGGCATGTTCCACGTCTAAATGTGTTGGGTTGTTCGGCATAGAGTGAAAATAAACTCCATGAACTAACTTGGATTATGATCTTTCTTGAGGGGAGTGTGCGTCCCACAAACTATCGGAAGTGGTCTTTATATATATATATATCTCTTTCCAACCAACAGGAAGCAGGAGGGAGTCTATACTCTGATCGGATATATATATATATATATAAATATATATATATATATATCGAATTCAAACAGGATCCCTTCCGCTTACCGAAGGGAACAAATGGGCACGGACTCCTCTTGGTATGCAGTATAATTTTATTTCCTCTCACATCTCCATGTCATAACACGTTTCGGTCAACCAGTGACCTTGATCACATAAAGAAATGCCTTGCGGTGAATTCATTTAAACAAACCCCACTGTGTCACGTGACATCATTTACAGAGGACATGGAAAACAGACTTAATTGCACTGACTTTGCTGTTGTTCATAATTTTAACAAACATATGTTGAAAGACTTTATGTCGTTATCATGTGTATATTCAAACAGGTATTTTATAATTATAACCATAGGTTTAAAAAAATACATCAAATAAACATTTAAAAACATGGTTAAATCATGGTAGATTGACAAGGAAAAATAATTTATCCCAATTCTTACTGCTTTAATGCATTGTCACAACTCTCTCCCTTATTAATATTATGCAGTAACCATGGTAACACCCATGTTAAAATATCATAAATCGTCTAAAAAGTCTAAAATATGAACATTTGTGTCATAAGATGTGCAAAATGAGCTGAATATCCTCTATATAGTGCTTAGCGTGCTGACATAATGCCATATAAGTGCATAGTGCTTAAAAGTGCTTGGTGCGTCGTTTTGCAATAATAGTAAATATGCAACGTGTTGTTTTTGTTTCTTATTTTACAATTAATTATGATGTCTCACATCTATAAAAGATTTTTTTGTTTGTTTTTTGTTATATAAATAATCGTATTGGGGTCAGCTGTCGGAGTCTTATTTACAAAACTTTATGTCATGTATGTGCGCATCCTAATTTTTAAATACATAAATATCTAACCTGCTCAAATGCAGTACAGGGTGGCACTATGTGATATTCTGAATGAATTAAGATGGTTTTACGCTCCATAATCTTCATGGGTACTAGGCAAAATTGAAACTCAGTATCTTATACATGATATGCCTGAGTCTATGGGTAAAGGGTAATGCTAACTGCCCTATGTGTATGGCATCTCATATTACTCAGTGATGCAGTGATATTTATAAGAAGTTGTGAAGGTCCTCATTATTATTGAGCCCTGCCGGTGTTTTGCTGTCAAGTTCTAATATCATTCGTGACTCAAGCTGCCGGAGCATGCTTTCCCTGTTCCCACCTCGCCGAAGGGTCGGTATGGCATTGATTACATAGTATTTAAGGCAGTTTAAGTCGTTCTGATGTACAGATTTAAAATGACGTGCCACAGGGTACGCAGCATTATTGTTGACTATTGCCCGCAGGTGCTGGAGAATTCTAACATGTACCTGCAGCTTGGTACTCCCAACATATCGCAGGCCGCAGGTACATTCCAGCACATATACCGCATATTCTGTCCGGCAGTTAAAATTACCCCTGATAGCTACCATAGTGGGATTAAAAGGTGTAGAGTAGTGTGTTGTGTTTATGCCAAATTTACAGGCCCTACAGGATGAGCATTTGTAAAATCCTTGCTTAGGTTTTAGCCACGAGGTGCTTTGGCTAATCTCTGGACTTCTTTTAACCAACTGGGTTATCATGGATGGTGCTCGTCTGAATGTAAGTGTGGGTAATGCTGGTAATCTAGGTGCCAATACTCCATCTGTGGGTATAATCGGCCAGTTCTTATTGATAATTGCCCTTAGCGGTCGTTCTTGGTGATTATATGTGGTTATGAGTCTAACAGTATTCTCATCTGTTGTAGTTGGTATTTCTGGCTCCTGATTTGGCTCTATGTTGTTTTTCTTGTGCTGCAGTAGGGTTTCTCTAGTTTTATATTAGCTTTCTTCATGGCCTCTTTGAGAATTTTATCATCATAACCCCTAATGAGGAATCTTTCCCTTGCTTCCTGTTGGCATATATCTAGTTCTGCATTTGTACTACAGATTCTTCTAAGCCTAAGGAATTCTCCATAGGGAATGCTTTTAATCAAATGCTTAGGGTGAGAGCTATTCGCGTGCAGCGTGGAATTGCATGCTGTTTTTTTACAGTGCAGTGTGGTCTCAAGCTTCATATCGGACACATACACTTTCACATCTAAGAAGTCTATGCATTGATCACTGATGTGTGATGTAAATTTAAGATTAACAGTGTTATTGTTGATCTCTTGGATGAAATTCAATGCACTTTCTTGATCGCCCTTCCAAATGATGAAAACGTCATCAATAAATCTTAGCCAGTACATAACATGTGTAGTGTACATTGCCTTGTGGATTTTTCTTAGAACCTGTTCCTCCCACAAGCCAACATGTAAACATGCATAGCTGGGGGAGAAACAGGCTCCCATAGCTACACCACGCTTTTGTCTGAATATTTCTTTACCAAACAAAAAGAAATTGTTGAACAGGCACCATCTAATGAGATCTAGTAACATTAGGTTGTGATTGTATCTATTCATTGGTCTAGTATCTAAGAAATGCTTAACTGCCGTCAGACCCACTTGGTGGTCTATGCTAGTATATAGCGATTCTATATCTAACGTAATGAGCAGCAGTCCTTCTGTCCATACAATTTTACTAATTTTGGTTAGAAAGTCTCCAGTATCTTTAATGTATGTGGGCAATTTGTTAACGTGTTCCTGAAGACAATAGTCCACATATTGAGTTATGTTTTCACAGAGGCCATTATTAGCAGAGATAATAGGTCTGCCAGGAGTAGGTGTTGTCTCTTTATGAATTTTGGGTATGAAGTAAATGGTGGGTAGGACAGGGAATTCTTTATGCATAAAATTGTATTCATCACTAGAAATTAATCCTTGTCTCTTCCACTGTAATAGATCTTTTTTCAAGCCATCTTTCGCTTTGTTGTACTCCTTCATATTGGATTTTTCATAGCATTCCTTATCTTCTAGTTGGCGATATGCCTCCTGGAGATATTGTTGTCTAGGCCAGAGCACAATAATGCCACCCTTATCCGATTTGTTGATGACGATTTCATGATCATTCTTTAATTTCTTCATCAAGATTTCATATTGACGGTCCTGGTATTTGATCTTACGTTGATTGTGTCTCATTTTGTGATATAATTTCTTGAGATCCTCCGTTACCCGTTCATGAAATATATCTATGGCGTCCTTAGGCATCATTGGTAGAAATGTAGATTTAGGTTTGAAGGGGCTACTGCCCGCACTTGGTTGTATAATGTCCATTTCACGTAATCTTGCCTGGGTCATACCCAGACTGGAATTTGTTTGTTGGTCTGAGTTGGTCTCATCACTAAGTTCTTGCATCGTTAAAAGGGTAGTAACATCGGAAACTTGTAGGTTCTCACAGGTTGCATTGGTATTAGTTTGTGCCTTGTTCTGTTGATTCATACCATCTTTGATGGTGAAGTACTTTTTGAGTTTTAGTTTCCGGATAAATTTAAAAATGTCCACTCTGGTGCGCACATAGTTGAAATTACTTTCTATATATATATTCTTCCAACTCACCAAGCAGCAAACGCTACGATGCGCACACTCCTTCCACACAAATAGAGGCCAAATCCGTAAGGTGCACGGGTGGTTTATTCAAAGTTCCAAGCCGAAAACCCAATGCGTTTCGGCGCTTGTGCGCCTTGATCACGGGTAAGGAAAACAAAGTTTTTCGGCACAATTTGAACAAAAATAACGTACAACGTGATTACAGTGACATCGAAAGAGGACTGATTGAAATAACACATAGTTCATTTTACGTGTCAGCCATTTTGTAGTAGCAAATATTTTGTCATACTTCAGTAAAAGACATATATGCACACAATAATTATAATGATGCCACGGCTGGAAAGATTGGCATTGTCACACATTAATTCAATTTATCCATTTTTCAATATTTTGTAGCAATTATAACAATATGCTCATGAGATAGTCCAAAACATTAAATATGTCGACCCTTGTGCAGTGTAAAAATTAGTACCAGTATCCGGATAAATACTGAGTGATACCACCCACTGTGCTAATATTAAAAATTTACGCAAAAGTGATTGCCATTGATCAGACCACTAGTATATTACAAAGCGGTCACAGGGTGATTCTCTTCAGGCACAAGAGCATAACCGTACATGAACAAGGACTATGTCATACATAATTCAAAATAATTCATGATAACACAAAATATTAGGAAACTATTTTAAAGTATTAGAGAGACATTGCCTCCGTAATGTGGTAGTAAATTCCAAAAACAATTCTGCCCAAGTGGGCAATATAATCTGCATCATCACAGATAAATCAATGTAAGTCTTCAAGTGGCAAATTTCACATTCTCATATAAGTTCTCAATATGGGTACTTGTGCATATTCAGCTTCACAGGTAAACCTATGAAAAACATAAAGAATAACGAATAATCGTAATTAAAGCTATCAGTCCATATGAAATTTTAAACAACACATTACAGTTCAGAATTTAGATATCAAATGAAAACAAAGATGATAATAATAAAAACACGACTACAGAAGACTGCAATTCCATTATAAAAAACTGCATAGAAATATGAAAATACGAATCCATGTGCATTTACAAGGGGAACACAAATTGACATATAGTCAAATGTAAATTATTCCCCCAAATACCAGGCCAATTCTTCGTCAGAGTTAAGACCCTGAGGTACTCTAGTGTCTAATTCAAGTATATATTTGGATTCCAGTTGTCTCAATCTGCGGATCCGATCGCCCCCTCTGGTGGTTTGAGGAACGCGATCAATTACATAAAAAAGCAGACGGTTTCTATTACTTTTGTGCACTTCCTCAAAGTGGCGTGCCACTGGATCTAATTTGTCTTTATTTTGGATGGCACTCATGTGTTCCAAGATCCGTTTCTTTGCAGGAAACAGAGTGCTACCCACATAGCGTTTTGGACATGGGCATGTCAGTACATATATGCAAAAATCTGATTGACGTCAGATGCTTCTCAATCTGCCTGTAAGTACTCATTATAGGGAAGAAGACTTTTTTGACATTAGTACTGAACTTACATGCCTTACAGGACAAACAAGTATAGAAACCTTGTATGTTGGAGCCACCTTGTTTAGCATCAGTTATTTCATTCACACACAATCTATCCCTTAGGGAGTTCCCTTTCCTGTAGGAGATATTAGGATGATCTGCTAGCACGTCTGTCAGGGTAGGCTCAGTTTTTAAGATCTCCCAATGACTTGTAAGGCATCTTTTTAGGTCTTGCGAGGTGGTATTATATGTGGAAATAAATCTGATAACATTCTCGTCTGAGTTAGCATCCCTCATCTTAGGAGCGAGTACACTCTTGCGGCTCAAATTAGTAGCTTTGATGCGAGCTTTCTCAATGACCATCTCTGTGTAACCATGATCTTTGAATCTAGCTACCATACAGTCACATTCCTCCTGGAAATCTGGGTCAGAACTGCACTTCCTCCGGGCCCGAAGGAACTCCCCATAAGGAATGCTATTTATCAGATTTCTGGGGTGGCTACTGTCTGCATGAAGCAGTGTATTGCCAGCAGTTTTTTTGCGAAACAATCTAGATGTCACTTGATTGTTAACCACATTGATCTGTGTGTCTAGAAATTCTATACAATTCTTACTGATGTTACCCTCAAATCTCAAATTGTATTCATTAATGTTAAGCAGAGAAACAAAGTTGGTAGCATGATCTCGACTGCCGTGCCATATGATAAAAAGGTCATCAATATAATGTAACCAAAGTTTTACATGGTCGTTATATTGTTTGAAAGTCTTGGGCACCTGCTGCTCCCACCATCCCATTAGAAGGTTGGCATAACTGGGAGCAAAGCAGGTGCCCATGGCAGTCTCCTGTTTCTGTTTAAAGAATGTGTCATTGAAAATAAAGAAATGGTTGTCCAAACAAAATTCAATCACAGATATTAACATGTCAGTGTGCTGCAGAAAAGAGATAGATCGAGATTTTAAGAAATGTCTGCAAGCCTGAAGTCCATCCACATGTTTAATGGAAGTGTACAAACTACACACATCCAAAGTTATTACGAGGAAGTTGTCTTCCCAGGCTACACCCCTGATTTTGTTTAGAAAGTCTTTGCTATCCTGAATATAAGATGGTAACATCTGTTCATAAGGACGTAAAAAATAGTCAATATATTTTGAGGTATGTTCCAACAGTGACCCCATAGAAGACACAATAGGTCTCCCTGGCGGTTTCAAAGGATCCTTGTGGAGTTTCGGTAGAAGATACAGTACGGCTATTTTGGGAGATCTGTTCAAGAGGAAGGCATACTCATCCCACTGTAAAAGACCTTTCTTGTGCCATGTTTTTAACATTTTAAAATTCAAGGTATTAGAACTCTCGATATTTTCTTTAGAAATTCACTCATAACACTCATGGTTATTCAATTGTCGCATACCCTCCTGTAAATAATCTTCCGTGTTTTGCAACACAACATTACCCCCTGTGTCAGATTGACAAATAACCACACTGTGATCTGATTGTAATGTTTTCAAGGCCAATCTCTCTTTCTTGGTCAAATTATCATTTTTCCAATTTTTCCTTTTGGCCAAATTTTTCAAGTCTTTGATCATCAATGTTTCAAACGTGTCAATGGCACTTGGGGGGAGAGAGGTGTTAAAGGATGATTTAGGTTTAAAATCATTAGGGCAACTATCACCAACTTCAATGCCCATGGCTTGTGCATCAGAAAGTGTATGATCAGGGTCATCCGTGTTTAATTCATTCAAAATAATTAAAGTATATATATATATAAAGTATATATATATATATATATATATATATATATATATATATATATATACTTTAATTATTTTGAATGAATTAAACACGGATGACCCTGATCATACACTTTCAGTGTTTAATTCATTCAAAATAATTAAAGTATATATATATATAAAGTATATATATATATATATATATATATATATATATATATACTTTAATTATTTTGAATGAATTAAACACGGATGACCCTGATCATACACTTTCTGATGCACAAGCCATGGGCATTGAAGTTGGTGATAGTTGCCCTAATGATTTTAAACCTAAATCATCCTTTAACACCTCTCTCCCCCCAAGTGCCATTGACACGTTTGAAACATTGATATATATATATATCCTGCTCCTGGGTTCGCCACACACTTAGGGAGCACTCCGAACAGCTGAGAAGGTTTAACCCTTAACCTTTATTCACTGGTATGAACGGCACACGAACACAGGAAAAATGTAAGCAGTCACTTCGTCTCGCCTTACGCGTTTCGAAATCCTTCTTCCTCAGAGGCTTGTCAACGAAGATTGCATGCACACTCCCACATGCTGCCTTGATAAATCATGCCACGCCCCTCAATGGGCTGCCCAGATGGGACAGTGTCCGTAGCATTGTGGGAGTTGAAGTTTAAATCCGTAGATGGAAGCACTGTCTTAGCTGCATTAAAGCTCTGTATGAGCCCCCACATGCGCCTCCGTCCTAATCCAACTCAGATGCCCCACAGTGAGGTAGGTAAATACCGCGCCTCGTGGCCCCCAAGGTTCATGGGGTGGTGCTCTCCTTGCGGCTGGGCTGCCGCTAATACATCCTGCTCCTGGGTTCGCCACACACTTAGGGAGCACTCCGAACAGCTGAGAAGGTTTAACCCTTAACCTTTATTCACTGGTATGAACGGCACACGAACACAGGAAAAATTTAAGCAGTCACTTCGTCTCGCCTTACGCGTTTCGAAATCCTTCTTCCTCAGATGCTTGTCAACGAAGATTGCGTGCACACTCCCACATGCTGCCTTGATAAATCATGCCACGCCCCTCAATGGGCTGCCCAGATGGGACAGTGTCCGTAGCATTGTGGGAGTTGAAGTTTAAATCCATAGATGGAAGCACTGTCTTAGCTGCATTAAAGCTCTGCATGAGCCCCCACATGCGCCTCCGTCCTAATCCAACTCAGATGCCTCACAGTGAGGTAGGTAAATACTGCGCCTCGTGGCCCCCAAGGTTCATGGGGTGGTGCTCTCCTTGCGGCTGGGCTGCCGCTAATACATCCTGCTCCTGGGTTCGCCACACACTTAGGGAGCACTCCGAACAGCTGAGAAGGTTTAACCCTTAACCTTTATTCACTGGTATGAACGGCACACGAACACAGGAAAAATTTAAGCAGTCACTTCGTCTCACCATACGCGTTTCGAAATCCTTCTTCCTCAGAGGCTTGTCAACGAAGATTGCGTGCACACTCCCACATGCTGCCTTGATAAATCATGCCACGCCCCTCAATGGGCTGCCCAGATGGGACAGTGTCCGTAGCATTGTGGGAGTTGAACTTTAAATCCGTAGATGGAAGCACTGTCTTAGCTGCATTAAAGCTCTGTATGAGCCCCCACATGCGCCTATATATGCGTCTATATATATATAGACACCGTACCCCACCACAACCTCATCAAAGGACTCCCCCACATCAGGATCCAGGGAGACACCCTCAAATGGATTGCATCCTTCCTCACAACACTAACCCAAAAGATCCGCCTACCACCCTTCACTTCGGATAACAAGAGCATCATCTGCGGCGTCCCATAAGGCTCATCCCTGAGCCCCACCCTATTCACCACTGTTAGAAATGGGATCTCTGGTTGGCTAAGGCTTGCGCCAAAGCCAGGCAGAGACCACCACTCTAGTCAGGGCAAGGGAGTTACACGCCAAAGAAAAACCCCTGCTCACCCCCTTGGTAGCTTGGCACGAGCAGTCAGGCTTATCCCGGAGGCAATGTGTAAAGCGTTTGCGCACGCACACAGCAACAACATACCAGGCACACCACAAAAGGAACTCCACACAAGGTTATATAATAAATAGCCTTTGTATTATCATAAAACACATTAGAATAGTACTCACATAATATACATGGTGCCACCTGGCACTAGGTCATATTTACAAGGGATTATTTACATCTGACAGGGCCAACTGGACCCCTGTCAGAACCAGCACAAAGCGAACTTAGTAAAAGGAAAACAGATCATAAACGTACAACAAGTAACACGGTACTTAGCATCAGCCTGTAACATAAACCACATTATGCACAGTATCACATTAGGCGCGAAATACATTCTGCGCCAACCTCATAAGCCTAAACGCATTAGACCATCACCTCACCAGCATAAACATATTAGGCATTAGTCCTCACCAGCATACACGCAGTATGCAATAATCTCATAAGCATAAACATATTTTGACATTAGGCCTCACCAGCATACACGCAGTATGCCATAACCTCATAAGCATAAACATCATTAGAGGTATCAAACACATTTAGGGCCTGGTGCCCTATAAACCCACCAGTCCCCCTGGCCAACTGGCCATCTCAAAAGGGGCTCAAATGCCCCGTGTCCAGAATGTCAGGGCTGCTGCCTAGCAGCTGAATCAAAAGTGCGCCACTGCACAAACCTAAACATAGCAGCTGCCCACTACTTGCTGGGCAGCTGGGAAACTCACTGGCACCTCTGTGCCTCTGGTCCCACTCAGGGACATCTCATGCCCCTCTCGTTGCAGCTGCCCGCGTGGTGCGGCGCAGCTGTGGCACTTTGCATAAAGGGGGCCCGGCACCTCTGTGCCCTCTGGACCGCCACACGGCATTAAACACCTGCCACCATCGTTGGGGGCGGCCCGCTCTCTGGGGGGACCGCCCAGGCGCCGACAATGCGCCTCGATCTGCCCCAAGTCGCTGGGGCTCTTTGATTTATAGCCAAAAACTGCCCCCCAAGCGTTGGAGTGGCCCGCTGCCAGACGGGGCCGCTCAGTTCACCCAAAGCACCGACCCTGTGCCTCGAAAGGCACCACCACACTCAGGCCAAGCCCCTACTCACCGGGGCTCAGGATCGGGACCTCCACCTTGGCGCCGGGGTTCCCTGCAGCTTACTGGAGCCCCGCTTCTCTCTGCGCCTGTCTCCTCTCAGAGGGGGGAAACTCTGCTCTCCCCTTTGCGGCACGCGGGGCTTCCCTTTGCTCACGGGAGCCCCGCGCTGCCTCGCCGCTTCTCCTCTTCACCCGGGCCCCCTCCTGGGACCCGGGACTTCCATGTGGAGCCCGCGAGGCCCTCTCCTGTCGCCGGGGCTCCCAACCGCTCACGGGAGCCCCGCCCCGCTTCACCACTCCGGCACCTCTTCCGGTCCTGCCGCAGGCCCCGCCCACGTCCTAGGCAAGGTTGCCTGACTTCCTGTTGGCGGCACGGGCCGCGGCGGTGAAACGCGGGGTGGGCACCCGCTATCCAAAATAGCATGAGAGCGGGGTGGGCACCCGCTCTCCAACGTGAAATCACTCATAAGCGGGGTGGGCACCCGCCAATTAACTCAAAACGCGGGGTGGGCACCCGCAAACAATTCCCAACACGGGGTGGGCTCCCGCTTCCAGCAGTATCACGGGGGAATCCCTCACGTCGGGATTCCCCCCAAAAGGACGGGCAGCACAGCGCTGCATAGCCCACGCTCTTCCTCTCTTTGGGGAAATTTCAAAGAAAGCGCACACGAGGCGCTAGAATTACCAAAAGTCCTTTCAGGTATCAAGGGGCAATGCAGGGCCCAGGGAGGCAAGCCCTCAT
This sequence comes from Calotriton arnoldi, assembly GCA_963921515.1. NCBI lineage: Eukaryota > Metazoa > Chordata > Amphibia > Caudata > Salamandridae > Calotriton > Calotriton arnoldi. Next base: position 195,501 of record CAWUFW010016886.1, read on the forward strand.
GGCAGCCCCCCCTGGGCCCCAGCAGCAGCACGCCCTGCAGGAACAGCAACCAAGAACTGAACATTTTTCTGGGGTCACAGCCCCTTCTTTTATACACAAAATCCCCTTTGTGTCACAGCACAGGGCTTGGAGATACCAGTCAGAACTGGTATCAGGGGGATTTGGGAGCACTTTGTTTTGGCAAGCTCCTCTCCCCTTTGACAAGACAGGCCAGGGACATCAGACGCACCACAGGAGGTGGAGCCAGCATTGTAGAGGGAAGGCACAGCCCTATTCAGGTCCCAGGTGCAACTCCTCCCACCCATCTACATGGAGATCTCTCCATTCAGCCCTGCGCTGACTCACCCTGCCCCTCCTGGAGCCACACACCTCCCAGCCCCTGTCACTCACAAAGCAAGACATGCAATTCACATCAGGCAGGCAGACACAGAGCACACAGAAATGCCAACTTCTAGAAGTGGCATTTCTACACTAGTTATAATAAATCTGCGCAGACCATTGCGCAGCATTTATTCTCACGAGTTTGCACATACTAAACTCGACCCTGCACTCCCCTCATACCAGGAATTACCATGGACACACATATCCCCCATGCATTCCTATGGGAGGGCAGGCCAATCTCACCACACGCACTCAGCGCGCACGCACTTTACACTGGACCACAGTGCTAAAGTGCGCAGAGGCCAAAAATCACTACCACCATGTCAGAGCTTAAGGCAAAAAGTTCAGGGGTGAACCTGCCAAAAAGGGCCAAGTCCAACACAGCCCCCTTCCAGCCAAAACGCAGGGCAGACCAATCACCACTGTGATGGGCTTCCCTGCTTGGGGCGATAGAACACGGACGCGGGCCCGCACTGCAGGGACACCCTCCAGTTCTACGCCACTCTGAACCCATGTGGTTCCCTCTGAAAAAAAACCTCTCAGGACCAACTAGGCTACCCCACTGGTACTCCTTAGTTGTCCACAGCCAGGACCAGGCCCTAGGCCATTCAGATACCTCTGGGCCTTGCCAATCCACAGAGTGGGGGGGGGGCAGTAACCCCTGGCATCCAATAGCCATTCTCCACTCTCCCTTCTCAGTGTAGTTCCAAACTACCATTGATCCTCCAACCTAGGGTCACCACCCTCAGGCTGACCAGAGGTCACGGGTGAAGCGCCTCCTCACCCTACCTCCCTTCTGGCGTTCCGCACTCTCCCAGGAGAAGTACCCCCAGAACACAACTCTCCCACCAGTTCAGGACCTCTCTCCATCAACTGGCCTACCACCTGGGATCTACATTCACCGGATGCACCGGGGTCAGAGGCAGGTACTCCCTCCCTCTGCACCCCCTTCCAGAGTCCGATACCCTCCCAACTGGAGTGGTACCCACTAGAAGGCAAACCGGCCAGGACACTGATTACAGCCGCCCTGCTGTCCAGGTCAGGAAACACCTGCTCCTGGCTCCCCAACCCAGGGACGCTACCCTTTGGTCAGATGCCCAGCGAACCAGGACTTCACGGGGAGCACGCATGCCCCTCCTTGAGGGTGACACATAACTAATGTGTCATGTGACAGTCTGCCTGGCGCCGATCTCACGACCTCCTGTCCATCTGACAGTGCGTGAAGATCCCCCAGGACAGAAGTGGCGTCACCATGGCCAATCATTGGCGACTCAGCCCTTCTGGCTGGCCCCTGACCCACTGGTTCTTCCACCGGGGACTCTTTCCCCCTCTCACCCCTCCATCTGGACTTCTGCACCCTCCACTTAGGAGTGGCACCGCCAGACACCAGAACCACTGGAGCTCTGCTTACAGAGGCTCCACGTTCTCTAGACACTGGGAGATCCCCCCTCAAAATGACCTACCAGTACAGTCTAGGCCCCAACCTGGTGTTCCCTGAAAGAACCATCCAGGCCTTGAGACTGGGTTTCGGGCACCTTGGGACACGCAGTCCCACACTCACTCCTTCTCCGCGGAGACAGGATGTGAGCCCCTACACCCCTCCTACCACACCGGGACCTAGCTGGGCTACTCTGAACCTCTTCCACCACGCAGGTCCGGAAGATACCTGAGCCACTCCTTTTAAGATCACTCCCAAATCCCTCTTCAGATCCTCTAACACGCAGCCAGAGGTCTGCCTCCCGTGCAGGTTCCCTGGAAACAGAGAGCTCACACCCAATCGTCCAGTGCACACACCCCTCATCCACATACGCCCCCTCAGACTGGTGAGACAGTATCTACTGCCCCTGAATCTCAACCTATCCCCCTCTTACTGGGAACCAGGTACCATACTCTGGGAATTGGGAATGGGACTTCCTGCATTGGACTTCATATCGCTGCCACCACTGGATCCCACCCTTACTGGGGATTCCAGAAAACTCTCACTGCACTTAGGGGATAATCTACCCTCCCGAGCTAGTGTCCCCCTGCCAATTAAGTTACCACTGCAGGTCAACCCCACAACACGCGGCATAGGGGCAGTATCCTCCTTCAGATTCTCTGGTTTCGGTCCTTGGCAGGACCCCCAACTCATAGTGTAATAAAACACATTTCAAAGAAATGACTCTTAAAACAAACTCAGAAACAATAATCCCTTTCCATGTGACTATCTAAAATGCAGAGCTTTGTAATGCAGCCAGTTGTCGCTGTGGTACTGCGCAAACGCAAGTCCTAATCCCCACCGCTGACAATCAATGTTAGAAAAGGGATCTCTGGTTGGCTAAGGCTTGCGTCAAAGCCAGGCAGAGACCACCACTCTAGTCAGGGCAAGGGAGTTACACGCCAAAGATAACCCCTGCTCACCCCCTTGGTAGCTTGGCACGAGCAGTCAGGCTTATCCCGGAGGCAATGTGTAAAGCGTTTGCGCACGCACACAGCAACAACATACCAGGCACACCACAAAAGGAACTCCACACAAGGTTATATCATAAATAGCCTTTGTATTATCATAAAACACATTAGAATGGTACTCACATAATATACATGGTGCCACCTGGCACTAGGTCATATTTACAAGGGATTATTTACATCTGACAGGGCCAACTGGACCCCTGTCAGAACCAGCACAAAGCGAACTTAGTAAAAGGAAAACAGATCATAAACGTACAACCAGTAACCACTGGTAATCACGGTACTTAGCATCAGCCTGTAACATAAACCACATTATGCACAGTATCACATTAGGCGCGAAATACATTCTGCGCCAACCTCATAAGCCTAAACGCATTAGACCATAACCTCACCAGCATAAACATATTACGCATTAGTCCTCACCAGCATACACGCAGTATGCAATAATCTCATAAGCATAAACATATTTAGACATTAGGCCTCACCAGCATACACGCAGTATGCCATAACCTCATAAGCATAAACATCATTAGAGGTATCAAACACATTTAGGGCCTGGCGCCCTATAAACCCACCAGTCCCCCTGGCCAACTGGCCATCTCAAAAGGGGCTCAAATGCCCCGTGTCCAGAATGTCAGGGCTGCTGCCTAGCAGCTGAATCAAAAGTGCGCCACTGTGCAAACCTAAACGTAGCAGCTGCCCACTACTTGCTGGGCAGCTGGGAAACTCACTGGCACCTCTGTGCCTCTGGTCCCACTCAGGGACATCTCATGCCCCTCTCGTTGCAGCTGCCCGCGCTGGTGCGGCGCAGCTGTGGCACTTTGCATAAAGGGGGCCCGGCACCTCTGTGCCCTCTGGACCCCCACGTGGCATTAAACACCTGCCACCATCGTTGGGGGCGGCCCGCTCTCTGGCGGGACCGCCCAGGTGCCGACAATGCGCCTCGATCTGCCCCAAGTCGCTGGGGCTCTTTGATTTATAGCCAAAAACTGCTCCCCAAGCGTTGGAGTGGCCCGCTGCCAGACGGGGCCGCTCAGTTCACCCAAAGCACCGACCCTGTGCCTCGAAAGGCACCACCACACTCAGGCCAAGCCCCTACTCACCAGGGCTCAGGATCGGGACCTCCACCTTGGCGCCGGGGCTCCCAGCAGCCTCCCGCTTCCTCTCCTGTCGCCGGGGCTCCCAACCGCTCACGGGAGCCCCGCTCCGCTTCACCACTCCGGCACCTCTTCCGGTCCTGCCGCAGGCCCCGCCCACGTCCTAGGCAAGGTTGCCTGACTTCCTGTTGGCGGCACGGGCCGCGGCGGTGAAATGCGGGGTGGGCACCCGCTATCCAAAATAGCATGAGAGTGGGGTGGGCACCCGCTCTCCAACGTGAAATCACTCATAAGCGGGGTGGGCACCCGCCAATTAACTCAAAACACGGGGTGGGCACCCGCAAACAATTCCCAACACGGGGTGGGCTCCCGCTTCCAGCAGCATCACGGGGGAATCCCTCACGTCAGGATTCCCCCCAAAAGGACGGGCAGCACAGCGCTGCGTAGCCCACGCTCTTCCTCTCTTTGGGGAAATTTCAAAGAAAGCGCACACGAGGCGCTAGAATTAAAAAAAGTCCTTTCAGGCATCAAGGGGCAATGCAGGGCCCAGGGAGGCAAGCCCTCATGGCAGCCATAATCCACACAAGGTAGACCAGTCCATATTGATAATAAGCAGCGCTATTCAATAGTCGCTATGATGTCAGTAGGCCTTGCAAAGTTATATGTCCCACACATTCGCATTAATTGTACAATAATCATACAAAAAAACAAATAAATGTTTTGATACTTTTTTTATTCATTTAATGATAAGTTTATATCAAAAAGGGATTCATCCTAATATAAAACAACAAGACATAATTTAAATACATATCAAATACATATATACATCAAGTCCCACATTCATATACTCATTCATACCGCACATCGTACAATACCATACAGACCCATGCAGTCAATCCACACATATGTCATCAAACCAATTCACACATCAAAAGAATATAATTTACTATGTAGATATACAAAAATAATTGGTATACACGCAAGTGCCTCCTACAAGGGATTGATTAGATACAGGTTGGTATGGGGCACAGGACCATTCAGCGCCAACGCGCGTTTCGGTGTCTGACCCCAATTTGGGTCACACCTTCATCAGGGCAGCCAGTATATACGTGGGACTTTGGGATATACCTATAAGAAAACAAAAAGTAATATAAATTCAACTATTCATCCTATATATGTGTTGGGACAAAAACCAAGCAAGCCAAATAAGTAGATAAATTGATTCAAGGTGATGTCCATTCAATGAAACAGAAAAAGGTGTGCAACAAGAGGAAATAGGGGGAATAAGAAATGGATCAAAAAAAGAGACGTTGTCCAACGTCTTGTGTAAGAACGGACAGCAAGTGTAGTCCCCATGGAATATGCCCAGTGAGTATAGTCAAAGTCCGACTTTAGAACGAGAAAAACAGAAAATAGTTCTCATACCAATATATTAAAAACTTCAAACAAAGGAGCCGGGACACGGATGGGTTTAGCGATGAATTCCGATAAATTTCAAAGTTCCGAGTCTAAGAAAAATACAAAGAGGACCATCAAACTGGATGTATCAAGGATCCCTCTAGGGGCAATCTGGGTCCAAAAAATATAATAACGGGCAATATGGCCATAAAAATATGCCAAATACAAAATGTCTGGAAATACCACAGATGCTTACCCTATAGTTATAAACAAAACGGGATCATCAGATTTCAGGCATAGCCATTGCAGCCAGACATAGAAGGTTCAGGTCCAGTCTGGGTTCAAAGTATATAAGTGGAGAGATACACTCCTACAGGTCCAAATACGTTCTAAAGAGGGTTAAAAATAGGTATAGATAAGGAAAAATCAGGACAGCAATCCATAGAAATTTATTTTCCCCACCTTTTTATATATATGGAATGGGCACAAACTACTAATCTGGGTAACAACGGAGATGACATATCACAGAAGAAATATTAGTGAGCCCAGTTGTCAGACCGATAATATGTTCAATGATAATCCCAGTTCTAAGTGGCAAGGGTATCATAAACTGATCCAAATAGGGTTAGACGAACAAAAAATGTCAAGAAAACACGTTTATCAAAGCACGGTAAAATGCGTGGGGAAAGCGGGCCACAAGTCAGGCGACCATGATTTAAAACGCGCCTCCAAGCGCCCAGCAGATAGAGAGTTCTATGACACACATGGCAGAAAAACTCACCGAGGATCCTGAAAATGCGGGTTCGTACGGAGAGTCGGTCTCGCGGCCGGAGGTCCGATATGTGGCAAAGTGAAACTACAAGGATTCCACACGGGAACACATCTTATATAGACATGGCAGGTATGATGAAGTGGGGACACCGAGCGGACGTCTGCATTCAATTTCCGGAGTAACGAGAAGTAAAAAGTGAGAAAGGATTGATCAGTCAAGTGTGTAAAAAGACATAATCTAAGCGGCCATGATGGAAAGGGGCAGATTAACGGACTGCTAAATCCCAACATAACAAGCTCACTTGGAAAAAAACACATCAGTACAGAGAACATCATAGATGAAAAAAATAATATAAAAAAACGGTCAAGAATAATATACGACCTAGTATACACACCTGACTCAACCAATATGAGAAATCAGCAGTGTGTTCAAGTGGTTCATTTTATAAAATCAGAATACATGTAGCCAACAAAGTGGCTTACATTAAAACAATCATTAGGCCACATCATCCGTCCCCACAGCAGAGCAAGGAGGCATACTGCTCTGCACGACAATTACAGTCAACGCAGGGGAAAAGGGAACAAACACAAAAAAACAACCAAATTAAATGCATAAATAGCATCAGGAGCAGTTCAGGGGATGATGGCATTTTCCCAAGGGCATATCTCGTTAAGCCCGCTATCAACCGCTTTAAGAAAAAAAATCCAAAAGACCTCCCTCTTTTTCCTAAGTGATGTGGTGTCAATACTTGGTTGAATACGTATTTTTTCTAAAATAGACCACCTAAGATCACTTTCCTGGTGGCCAGCTTCGTTCCAATGGCTCACCAGGGGGGCCGTGTGCTTCTTGAGTCTAATATTGGACTTATGTTCCCCAATTCGTTTCCTGCACTCCCTACCAGTTTCTCCTACATAGGGAAGATTACATGGGCACAAGATGACATAGATTAAATTGGATGAACGGCAGTTGGTCATGTCATGTAAAGATATAGTGAGTTTATTCACTTTGATACTGTCCCCAACGATAGCATTGGGGCACGCCTGGCAACTGCCACATCGATGGTTACCTTTAATGGCTTTGGTGCCTGTAATGGATTTTTGGACAAAAGGTCTACTCTCAGGGACTCTGCCTTTTACAAGATAGTTCTTCAGGTTTTTGTTTCTTTTAAAGGCAAACAATGGTTTTGATATTTTATGTCCGTCATTGTTGATATTTAAGAGGTACCACTGAGAGTTAATGACTTGACGGATCTTGTGGTTAATGTTAGAATGTTTCGTGACACAAACCAACTTCTCCGTCGATTTAGGGGCTCTGGGTGCAAACATCGCATCACGGTTGTAGTACCTGGCCCTTTTTAACGAGTCCTTGATCAATTTAGCAGGATAACCGCGGTTGAGGATTTCTCCCTCAAAATCTGAGCTTGTTTTAAGAACTCACTCATTTCAGAACAGTTTCTCCGCAGTCGGAGAAACTGGCTAAATGGAATGCCCTCCTTTTGGCAGCATGGGTGGTAGCTGCTAAATTGAAGAAGGGTATTTCTCGCCGTCGGTTTGATATATAGCGAGACCTGGAGTTCGGAATCTCTGTGTTCAACCCACACATCCAGGAACTCAACTTTATGGGGGCTAGATCGAGCAGTGAACTTCAAGTAAGGATCAGCTAAGTTGATCCACTCGATAAATTCATCAAGTGATTCCTGGTCTCCGCTCCAGATGAAAAACATATCATCAATGAAGCGGGACCAGGAACAGATGTTTTCAAAAAAAGGGGCCAGTTCGTTATAGATGTTTTTAGCCTCAAAGTGTCCCATGTACAGGCACGCAATGCTGGGGGCGCAAGTTGCCCCCATACTAACCCCCTGTATCTGCTGATAGTAGCAGTCGTTAAACTCAAAAAATTCTCACCTAAAACAACCTCCAGGCATTGGAGGATGAAGGGAGAGTTGGTAATATTGGGGTCCAAAAGCAATACCTCCCGGAGAACTTCCATAGCTCCTTCCTGAGGGATATTTGTGTATAGGGACTCCAGGTCCATAGTGACAAGGAGTTCCCTATCACAATTATAGGGGGTCTTCTCAATTAGAGAGATAAAGTGGCCGGTATCCTTGATGTATGATTGTAGGTTTTGAACCAATGGTTTTAGGAACCGGTCCACATATTTAGAAAGGGGCTCCTTGGCAGCCCCTATGGTGGACACAATCGGTCTCAAGGGGGGGTCAAGTTCGTTTTTGTGAGTTTTCGGCACTCCATAGATGATTGGGACACGAGTATGTGCGGGGGTCAAAAATTCTGCTTCCTTCGTACAGATATATCCGTCCTCTACGGCGGATTCCACCATGGTCAGGATCCTTCGTTTCAGGCCTGGTTCAGGGTTAAGGTACACCTTTATGTAGTGTCTGGTAACCCCCAAGAGTTCATTCATTTTCTTAATGTATTGATCCGTATCAAAAATGACAATGCCCCCTCCCTTGTCACAGGGTTTGATTGTTAAATCTTTGTTGTTTTTCAAGGATGACAGTATGGCGTTCTCCTCTAGGGAGATATTGTAAGCAGGTTTAGGAACATATTTAATGATTTGCTGTACTTTATTGATAACTGCCTTCTCAAAGATCTCAACCTCCGGTCTCAGGGAATCAAGGTTGGGGGTAAACTCTGAAGGAGGTTTAAGGCCAGATGAATTGTCCATCGTGTCGACAGGAGGTCGTGTCTCAAAAAATTTCTTCAATCTAATTTTTCTAAAGAACTGATGGAGGTCCTTTATCAATTCAAATTTATTCAACTGAGATGAAGGGACAAATGAGAGGCCCCTCGATAGTAGGGAGACAGTCTGGGGTTCCATGGTGTTATTGGAAAGATTAAAAATAGGGATGTTTTTTACGTTTTTCAGTACTGTCGGTGGCGGGTTTGTATATACATTTGTGGGGGATCCTGAACCGGATGGTAGTTCCTTTGTTGGGGGTTCCGGGTTTTCGGACGGAAGTTCCCCCTTCGATTGCCTAAAAAATGATGTTGAACGTTACTTCTCTCATATTGGCCCTGTCTGTTCTGATAGTTAGGGTTATATTGAGAAGGCCCTTCTCCATCAGAATCGGTTGTGTCCGAGAATGTGGTCACTCGCCTGTTGCCCCATCGGGGGGTGCCGATATTGGGGTTGTTCTCATCAACAGGAGTATAAAACTTGGCGGCCAGATACGGATACGCTACTTCTTGAGAGAAAAGGCGAACATCTTTCTTCAGTTTTTCTGTTTTTCTCTTTAACAAATAGTCAGAGAAGGAGTCCAGTTCATAACAAATCTCCTCTAGTTTTTTCTTTCCAATCTCCACGTTATTATCATTCTTAAGTTTGTCTTCCAGCGCCTCAATCTCTTTATTGAGAATGGATAAGACCTCCCTGGCTGTTTCTATAATTAACATCATCCAATCCCTGGAGCATCTATTTGAAATAAGGGCCCATTTCTCCAGGAATTGTCGGATTTCTATAAACAGACCAGGGATGTTTCTAACTCTCAGGCCAATAGGAATCATCCCTGCTTTGAGGTATTCCAACATAAAGTTGGCGTGAGCCTCTGTGCGCTTTGACTTTTTTTTTAGATTTAGGAGTTTCGTCCATTCCTCTTCAAGGCCTTTAGACAGGGTAAATTGTTTGTCGCCACCAGCAGTAGCGCCAATGAGACGAGCAAAGTCCTCATCCGAGAAACCGAAAGTCTTAATACTTTCCATGGTCAAAAGATTAAAATAGATTAAAGAAAAAGAAAAGAAAGAAAAATGATAGAGAGAAGTAAAGACAAAAAACATATAAATCAATAAAGTTGCACACTTTTCCACCAATAATACAGAAAAACAAAGTAACCCCCACAGCAAACAAGGCTGTGAATGAATAACCACTAAGAAGGAGGGGGACCCCTAAAAACAGATTTAGGACAGGTCAAAACGGGGTAAATAATACAACTATAATCCACACAAGGTAGACCAGTCCATATTGATAATAAGCAGCGCTATTCAAAAGTCGCTATGATGTCAGTAGGCCTTGCAAAGTTATATGTCCCACACATTCGCATTAATTGTACAATAATCATACAAAAAAACAAATAAATGTTTTGATACTTTTTTTATTCATTTAATGATAAGTTTATATCAAAAAGGGATTCATCCTAATATAAAACAACAAGACATAATTTAAATACATATCAAATACATATATACATCAAGTCCCACATTCATATACTCATTCATACCGCACATCGTACAATACCATACAGACCCATGCAGTCAATCCACACATATGTCATCAAACCAATTCACACATCAAAAGAATATAATTTACTATGTAGATATACAAAAATAATTGGTATACACGCAAGTGCCTCCTACAAGGGATTGATTAGATACAGGTTGGTATGGGGCACAGGACCATTCAGCGCCAACGCGCGTTTCGGTGTCTGACCCCAATTTGGGTCACACCTTCATCAGGGCAGCCAGTATATACGTGGGACTTTGGGATATACCTATAAGAAAACAAAAAGTAATATAAATTCAACTATTCATCCTATATATGTGTTGGGACAAAAACCAAGCAAGCCAAATAAGTAGATAAATTGATTCAAGGTGATGTCCATTCAATGAAACAGAAAAAGGTGTGCAACAAGAGGAAATAGGGGGAATAAGAAATGGATCAAAAAAAGAGATGTTGTCCAACGTCTTGTGTAAGAACGGACAGCAAGTGCAGTCCCCATGGAATATGCCCAGTGAGTATAGTCAAAGTCCGACTTTAGAACGAGAAAAACAGAAAATAGTTCTCATACCAATATATTAAAAACTTCAAACAAAGGAGCCGGGACACGGATGGGTTTAGCGATGAATTCCGATAAATTTCAAAGTTCTGAGTCTAAGAAAAATACAAAGAGGACCATCAAACTGGATGTATCAAGGATCCCTCTAGGGGCAATCTGGGTCAAAAAAATATAATAACGGGCAATATGGCCATACAAATATGCCAAATATTGGGCTTGGAGATACCAGTCAGAACTGGTATCAGGGGGATTTGGGAGCACTTTGTTTTGGCAAGCTCCTCTCCCCTTTGACAAGACAGGCCAGGGACATCAGACGCACCACAGGAGGTGGAGCCAGCATTGTAGAGGGAAGGCACAGCCCTATTCAGGTCCCAGGTGCAACTCCTCCCACCCATCTACATGGAGATCTCTCCATTCAGCCCTGCGCTGACTCCCCCTCCCCCTCCTGGAGCCACACACCTCCCAGCCCCTGTCACTCACAAAGCCAGACATGCAATTCACATCAGGCAGGCAGACACAGAGCACACAGAAATGCCAACTTCTAGAAGTGGCATTTCTACACTAGTTATAATAAATCTGCGCAGACCATTGCGCAGCATTTATTCTCACGAGTTCGCACATACTAAACTCGACCCTGCACTCCCCTCATACCAGGAATTACCTTGGACACACATATCCCCCATGCATTCCTATGGGAGGGCAGGCCAATCTCACCACACGCACTCAGCGCGCACGCACTTTACACTGGACCACAGTGCTAAAGTGCGCAGAGGCCAAAAATCACTACCACCATGTCAGAGCTTAAGGCAAAAAGTTCAGGGGTAAACCTGCCAAAAAGGGCCAAGTCCAACAACCACTTACATGATTCCCCTGGCCGACATCATCAGAACCCACGCCTCAACATCATATTCTGCGCAGATGACATCCGGCTCATCCTCTCGCTCTCAGAAGACCCTCCACCACCAGGACCAACTTCCACAACTGCATGATGAGCGGCACTGACTGGATTAAGACCAACTGCCTGAAGCGCAACACAGAGAAGATGGAAGTGCTGATTTTTGGGAACAACCCCTCTCTGTGGTACACCTGTTGTCCCTCCAAACTTGGACCCACACCCACATCGACAGACCACGCCCGCAACCTTAACATCATCCTGGACAGCAAACTCACCATGAAATGCCAGATCAATGCAGTCTCCTCTGCCTGCTTCCACACCCTCCACATGCTCCGAAAGATCTTCAGATGGCTCCCCATTAACACTAGGAAAGTCATCACTCAAGCACCAGTCACCAGCTGGCTGAACTATGGCAACCCGCTCTACACAGGACTCGCCACCCAACTCTTGAAGAGACACCAGATGATATAGAACTCAGCTGCCTGGCTCATCCTCGACCTCCCCAAATGGACCCACATCACCCAAACCTCCTCCACTGGCTCCCCATTCAGAAAAGATGCCAATTCAAGATGTTGACACATGCCTACAAGGCCCTCCACAACCAAGGACCAGCATACATCAACCACCACCTGAACTTCCACCAACCCTCCAGCCACCTGCGCTCTACCTCCCCCGCTCACATTCCCCGCATCTGCCAAAGCAACAGCGGAGGACACTGCTTCTCCTACCTCGCCACCAAGTCCTGGAACGACCTCCCCCTGCACCTCTGAACAGCAACCTCTCTCCCTGAATTCAGGAAAGGACTCAAGACCTCGCTCTTTGACTGATCCAGCAAGAACCCAACACCTGGATACCCTCACGGGTGATTATTGGCGCTCCATAAATCCGAGTTGATTTATATATATGTGTGTGTATCCAGGTTTTAGGTTCTTGCTGGATCAGTGAATGTGGCCATCTGCTAGCAATAGCAAATGAGGGTTTATGATACTGTTGTTTCATACCAAAAGTATTCGAAAGAAAATCAGACAGCAAAAGGAAGCAGGGGGACTAAGGTAAATCTGTACTGCTCAACCCACATCAAGGGTGTAACTGGCTTTTTCTTTCGAACAAGGAGGAGACTGAGAAAAATATAGTAAAATCACCTACTGATGATGATGAAAGTAGAAAAAAATCTACGGGACAAAATCAAATGAAGGAAAAACTACTAAAAATGTAGAAAGGATCAGAATAATTTAACGCTTTCATTTTGCCAAGCCAGCGAGCACATAAGATGGCTATTAGAACAAATAATGGAAAAGCCAATAGGTCTCGAATTTGAGATCTATTGGCTGTGCCAATGGCTGTGGCCCTTTAAAAAAGAAAAATTAACAACATACTCAGCCGGCACATCATTTTGTAGGTGGAAAGTTGAGATTCAGTACTTTTGTGATTCCAGAAACAATTGCATGTTCTTCTTTAGGACTACTTCAGGTTTTGGAGTATTTTTAATTGGTTGGTGTAAGGAACTGGATTATTAATTGATACCCACCTCAAGGAACAAACACAACCCTTGTCAGAGTGAACTCTCTAAGCCCCTAACTTAACATAAGCTCATCCCACTGGTAGCTATGGCACAGAGCAGACAGGCTTTACTTAGGGTAATGTATAAAGTATTTATACAGTACCAAAACTTGAATAAATTCAAAATGCAAAACAAAAACTCCAAACTGATTTAGAAAAACAAAGTAAATGAAATAAACAAAATGACACCAAACTCCAATAAGGGTAACCAAAGAAATTATATGGATTTTTAAAGTTTTAGGTAGAAATAGCAACAAAAATCACAAAGCACCAGTAATAGTCGCTGGCCGCAATAGACCATGACCTAGGTGCAATTTGAAGCTGACCACGATAGAGCGCTGTTTAGATACACCAGCAAGGTTTGCCCTGATCAAAGATTTTACCTTCTGACTTAGGACCTGATTTAGATCTTGGCGGACGGGCCACACCGTCACAACGGGACAGATATTCCATCCGTCAAAATATAAATCCCATTATATCCTATGGCATTTAGATTTCGGCAGACCGGATATCCAACATGTTGTAACAGACCCTTAGTCTTCTAAGTCCCAATCCACCACAGGAGTAAATTTCTGAGGGCTCCCAGGACCTCAGAGGTGGCAATTAGAGACTCACTGGGTGTCAGTCAGAGGCAAACAGCAGGGTCGAGTTGCCACTGGTCAGTTGGATACTTCCTGGAAAAGATCTCTTGTAGCTTATATCCCTGTATGTTGAAAAGGAGGTCAGCCTTATGACCCCTGGAGTCCATGTCTTTGTCATGGGTACAAGAGGGAGCAGGTCCAGTCCTTAAGGGCTCCTCTCAAGTCACTGATAGCAGGTCCAGTCCTCTTCTGATCTGCTGCAGGTTCAGAATGTGTTATGAAGTGGTTATCTGGAGGCACCACATTTATTCATGGAACCTGCAGGTGGGTGGAATTGACTTTTAAAAGTTCCCGGGCACCAACCATTCCTGCATTGGGCATTTTCACGATGGCAAAAGTCTTAGGCCATACTGAACTTGGGTTCTGAGGGCTGTGTGTGTGTGTGTATGTGTTTGTGTGTGTGTGTGTATGGAGTGCACTATAGTAATCCTAGTGCCCTCCGACATTTAACACTAAAATCCACTTTAAGGCAGACCATGAGCCCAGAATAAACCCAGAGACAGAAGTCAGTTAGGGCAAATACAGAGTCCTTCAGCAACCAGATAGTGAATCCACAAGAATTGTATTGGCATCCTGTGCTCTCCCCTTTCAAGTGTGCCCCAAGGGTTAGATGTAAACCCAGAGACAGAAGCCTAGTAGGACAAAAGCAAAGTCCTTCAGGAACTAGACAATGGATCCACAAAATTTGTCTTGGCATACTGTTCTCTCTCCCTTCAAGTGTACCTCAAGTGTAATAAGTGAACTAAGCAGACATACTAAGCAGGATTTGACAAAAGAGCTGTTACAAAGGATGCCCACAGCACCTACCCTGCATATTCAGTGGAGTCATCTCTGCCCATTAAGGTCAACCTATTGTTAGCTCCTCTGAGGGATATTATACCTATTCAAAGGTAATTACTGATTGAGAGAAGCTAGAGAGCTAATGCAAATTAGCCTCCAGGAACTTCATGCAGGGAAAAGGGACATTTCTAAAGATCACTTTTCCTTAACATCTATCAGAAATCCATCCACGATTGAATTGGATTGTTAATACCTACTGAAAATGGTTGTTTAATTATTTTTGTAGTTGGTACCATTCCTGAGATGCAGTATTAATATTTTAATCTGTACTCTGGTTTCTTACATGGGACAGCTAGGCCTGCCACAGTGAAAATAGCTTTTGAGTTCTAATCACTGTAAGGACTTGTGAACATTACATTTCCACATATCCTACTTTTAAATACAATGTACCTTGCCTTGTGGGCTACAAGGCCACATATGGGTGACATTAATATTTAAAAGGTAAGTTTTTACTTGTCAAAAGGATTTATTTTAACAGGTAAAATTGCAGTTTATACACTGCTACAGTCAGGCTACAATGCTAGGCCTGAAGCCAGGTCTGCAGTGCCACGGTAGCAGGTGGCAAGATGCTGCAGTCCACTACTGGCATTTAACTTTCAGACCCTGAGTACATTTTGTTAAAATGGGGAGCAGAGGCACTTTACTACTGGTTAACAGGGGCAAAGTTTATAGAGCTGCAAAGCCATCAAAAATATATGGTCCAGCAAAAGGCAAAACATCTGGGGTGACCACGTAGAAAAGGCAGATTTCCTACAGGTAATAGGTTAGCACAGGTGATCAAAACAGTTTTTATTTCTGTGACTCATGCTGCCATTTATCTACTATTGTGTTTATAATTGTTCCCCATATGAAAGAAGAACTCTCCTGTAAGTGGCTCCCAACCACACGAAGAAGTCTCTGCAGGTGTTTGTAGTTTGGACTAATGAAAGAAACAGCTGCTGAAGGACTCATCCTCCCACTGCTAATTGACCTAGGGACTCTTTCTCCTGCTCAATGTGCTACAGTTTTCCTTTTTTGTTTGTTATTTTTGCACACTTTTCAAACCACCCCTCTCCTTCGTTCTCAGGCTTTGAGAGCTGGTGACTCATTTGGTCAGCGGTGGTCCCCACGGCAGGGAGGCCATCAAAAAATTAGGGGTGGGCGGAATTTGCGTAGTCGCGCTACGCAAAGCTCCGCGAAACTGTAAAAAATCTCCGCAAGCACGCAAAAGTTCCGCGAACACGCGGAATTGCTCATTCTGCCCGTTCGCGATGCTTTTTTCCTGTTCGCGAACGCTGTTTGCGTGCTCGGGGCAAAATATCTCGCGAACACGCATTTTGAAAGCGCGAACAAGCAAAAAATTCCGCAAAGTCGCGGATCGTGGAATTTTGGGTAATTCTGCGTTCTCCGCGGAACGCGAAATTACCCAAATTCCGCAAATTCCGCGAGCGGAACGGAATTTACTGCCCAGGTCTACAAAAAATGTCCACACTGCAGGGCAGCTACTTTAATGCGCACGGCATGGGAGCAGGCAGAGTTAATCACAGAAAGGCAAACCCTCACCTTTGACTTATAAGGGCACAAAAGCTACCATGTGTTTATGAGCAATAATAACAGCTGCCCTCTGTCCAGGCAGTTTTGGTCGCCCCCTCCAGATCAATCAAGCCAATATTTGGGTGGGAGGAGCGCTTGAAGAAGGCGGCAGGCTTTTAAAATAACATTAAAATATTCTTATCGGACTATTTACAGCAGATCGCAGAGTAATAACACCTCGTATTGTAGATACTGCTGTACATACAGAGATTTTAAATACCTGTGATTCCTGGAAGCCACAGAGCATGTACCAATAATTGGCTGCACCACAGTCTGCGGCCTAGAAATTAGCATTAATGGCCGCCGCTTTGAGTTTCGCACTACTGGGCTCTCTGGTGGTGCGCACTGCGCGTTCATTTATGCTTGGCATTAAGGGTTTTGCTGAGCGTTGCTTACTGGAACACTGGCCAGACAGACAGCCTAGCGCAGTGGGGTACCCTCCCTTGCTTTGTGCTGACTCTAGGACCCGCTCATAAAAGGCAGGAAGGGCGCATAAATGGGACACATGGGGGCAGATCTACAAGAAAGTGCCGCAGCGTGGCGCTGCAAGCCCTTTGGCTGCGCCACGCTGCGGCACTTTCAAAGCACAGGAATGCGACATATTTACAAGAATATGTCGCATTCCTGTGCTCTCCCCTGCGCTGGCGCACAAACAGTTGCCAAGCGCCGGCGCAGGCACCCTTGCACCATGGTGCAAGGATGCCTGCGCCATGGGGAGATTGTTTCTGTGCAGGAAGGGGCACCTTTCTGCACAAAAACAATCAGTACAGGCTTTTCCTCTTTCAATGCGTGCTGCAGAATGCAGCACGCATTGAAAGAGGAAAAACGAGGAGAAATGAAAACATTTCTCCTCGGTGCGCCTCGCTACGCCACCTCTAGGGTGGCGTAGCTTCAGACGCATCTCCAGAGTTACGATTTCTCGTAATTCTGGAGATGTGTCTTGTTCCATGGGTGTTGCGTGGGAACACCCACAGCAACACCCATGGAACGCCCCTTCACCGCAAAGTGCTGCGTGTGAAGGGACGGTATTTACAAGGAGAGGAAAAGTCACGCATGGTGGCTTTTCCTCTCCTTGTAAATATCGAGGAGCCTCCTGCGCCACCAGTACGTCACGAAAAGTGACGTACTGGTGGCGCAGGGGCTTGTAAATCTGCCCCGGGGTGCCCGGAAAGGTCAAAGGGCGCAGGCTGGAGTTTTGAACAGAGGCCAAGGTTAATATTTGACAGCCATGCTCGGTGGGACGCTAAAGAGTGCTAATAGTCTGCAATAGGCTCAGCTCCACTGGCTTGGACAAACTTTATAAAAGAACTGAAAGTTTGGTCTTTAAGGCAAAATCCTGTATAGCTCCCATGGAAGTTTCCCAAGTACTATGCAGCAGTTACATCGGAGTGAGATAGACTTAAAGGGCAGTGCTTAACTTTTTTTTTTTATTAGATGCCCCAAATGTATCTCAGTACACCGCCTAACAAATACATCATTGCCACTGCCCACTTCTATCACTGCCACTGCTGCACACTAAGGGGGATAAGTGGCGGAGCGCGGTGTTAGCCTCCTTGTCTTAACGACACGCTCCACAACTTCTGAAACGCAAGGCTGCACCATATTTACAAGAATGTGGTGCAGCCTAAGTTTAGCAACTTAGCGCCAACGCAGGTGCAAGGGTGTCTGCGTGCAGGGGAGGATTGTTTATGTGCAGGAAGGGACACGGTGTCCCTTCCTGCACATAAACAATCCTAAAATGCCATTCTGTCACGTTCATGTGTGCTGCTTCATGCAGCACACATGTAAGTTACAAAATGGCATTTTTTTTGAAGGTTTGTTTATGTACAGGAAGGGACACCTTCCTGTACATAAACAAACCATGGCATTTTGCTTTTTCCATGTGTGCTGCATGGAAAAAGCAAAAACGAGGAGAAATAATGCATTTCTCCTCGTTTTGCCAACTTAAGACCAGGGTTTTCCTGGTCTTAATTTTGGCGCTGCCTCCTATGTACGCCACCCTTGTACATAGGGGGCAGCGTCAAATACGAGTGTTGCGGTGGAACGCCCACCTCAACACCCACTGCACGCCCCTTTCACTCTAACCATAGTTTGAAAGGGTACCTTCTGTACAAGGCAGAGTTAAGCCACGTTAAGTGGCTTAACGCTGCCTTGTACATAAGGCGCAGCCCCTATCGCCACCACAACATCCGTAAAAGTGACGTTGTGGTGGCGATAGGGGCTTGTACATATGCCCCTAAATGTCATATCTAGATTGCAGCGAGCAAGCAAGGCGAGTGGCACAGTTTCTCACCAGGGGGATCATTGGAGGTTCTCCCCCTAGAATGTTTTCCCTTGCTCATGACTATATACCAAATGCTGTCCAATTTCTTCCCATGTTTTCCAGTAGAAATACATTTACACAATTATGGGCACAAATGTGAGGTAAGGATTGGATGAGCACGTAGTAAGAACACCTTTATGACTGGCACTATAGAAACTCACACTGCTTTTACCTCAACTCCAGATCTCTGTCGTACTATTACGAACAACCATTCACTTCCTGAACTCGCTCCAGCACTCAGTTTGCACTATGCGCTATACACAACTCATATGTTACATGAGAAACTAAACTGTAGAGCCAAAATATCTAGGAAAAAAATACAGTTTTAGGAAAGAGAGACACATGAAGTAAAACGTTTGAAATCTTAACAATGAATGCATCATTGGCTTAGATTACTTTAAAAGTTCTTGCACACATCTGTGTTTGCTTTTAAAATAAATGAAAGACTTTCAAAGTCTCTTTTAAAGTATTGCAGGTGCTGAGCACCAATCCCACATAAAGCCCTGACTAACACACATTCACGCTCGCATAGCTCTCTCTCTCTAGACTCTAATCCAGCAGAAAACCATTAGTGTTATGTAAATATGACAGCACCATTCTCACACTGTTTACACAGTACTAACAAAATGAGTGCTGGTGGGGACCACCAGCAACCACTGGCACAAATTAACCTCTGCAAAGGTGCCTGGACAGTAATACAGAAAGGCTGGTTTAGCTGGGACAGGGTCACTCGTATTGCACAGAAATGCCCGAATCCTGTATTGATCCCACTTCAGCAGTCTTTTCAGTAGCACCACCCTGTCTAAGTACTATCTAAGTTCCCAATGGAAGTCTGAGAATTTGACAGATTTTCCACTGAGACAGCACTTGCACCAAGGGAAAAAGGCATATTTTGCATGTGCAAAGTACACCAAATAGCAAAAAAATGTGATTTTTGTGAGGAATCCATTTTCGAATTATATTTGATTATGGCTTGTGTAAAGTATGCTGCTGGAAGCAGTTCTCTGGTTATTGGTTCTGTAAATATAGAACTGTTCGTTCAGCCGGAGGTCATGTGCTTGGTTGAGTGTCTTATACGCAGATTTATCTTGGATGTGTGGCCAGCCTCATATGGGAATGTAAATAATGAATTCGTGATTTTTTTATGCCAACATTATGTGCGTTGTCAAGATATGTTATTATTTGTCTGTATTTGCAAAATAGTCTCTACTACTTGTATTATGGAAATATCTGATCTGTGTGAAGTACATTTATGTTCAGTCCTACCGTAGAGTAAGTGCACTTCTTTCAGAGCCTGTGATTTGAATAGCTGGGTCCACGACATTGCACACATGCACGTACCTAAATACATACCTCCCAGCTTCTCAGAAGAGCCATCAGGAAGTTGAGAGAACAGAAACTAACTAACCCAGGGGCATATTATCAAGAACGGCGTTAAAAATTATCGCCGGTTTAGAGGCAGAAAACTGCCGCTAAAGCGGCGATAATGGGCTTGATAATATGCCCTGGAGAATTCCAATAGAAGCCCATGTTCTGGTGTCAACATGGGCTTCTATTGGAATTCTCCAGGGCATATTATCAAGCCCATTATCGCCGCTTCAGCGGCAGTTTTCTGCCGCTAAACCGGCGATAATTTTAACGCCGTTCTTGATAATATGCCCCCCAGTGTTTGTAACGCGCCAACTAATCACCCCTAAGGGTCTCAAGGCGCTGGGGCTGTTGGAAAGATTAAGGGGCATATTATCAAGGGCCGGCGATAAATATCGAAAAGCGCGCTTAGCGCTTGCATATTTATCGCCGGCTATCTCTGTAATTTATCGCCCGGTTAGCGCGTTATTAACAACGCGCATCGCCGAGGCGATAAAAATTTCAGAGATAGCATGGATATCGCCGTTTTCCATGTGGAAAACGGCGATATCCTAGATGATAGGGCCTGTGGTCTTAGCCACAGAATCCACCCCCCATGTTAAGTATGCCTTAGTCAGGAATTTAACAGACGTTAAATTCCTGCGTTAAGGCATACTTAACGCGATTAAAATAATCGCTTCCCGCATTGTAAATATCGCGAAGCTGCCTTCGCGATATTTACCCATGTTGTTTCCACAGACACGCCTACTTTGCATCTCATTATCGATGCGAAGTCAGGCGTGCTGGAAACGGGAGCAAAATCAGCAAAACACGCGATAGCGTGTCTTTGCTGATAAGGCGATATAATTATCGCCGCTTTTCGGCCGAAAACGGACGCAAAAGCGGCGATAATTGTTTATCGCCGCCTTGTTAATATGCCCCTAAGCGAGCTATTGCCCAGAGTCACAGAGTGTCGAGGGCGCCGGGGATCGAACCGTGAGCCCCTGTGCTCCAGAATCAACTGCCCTGGCCGCTGCGCCACACCTCTCACTCCAACAGTGGGTTGAGGGTCTGCTGCACCAACGTATGTGTAATCTGCGGGCGAAAGATATGCATTCTGAGCCAATTCAGTTGGTGTGGAGCTCTGTAAAAATCCCTGATATTGTTGTTAAACATAGGGAGCTGAATTCAGAGATGGTTTACCTCTTTATAAGGAAGAGTCCAATGAAAGATGACAATTTCTGAATGTGGTATGTAGCATAAAGACCAAATCACTGCAGATGTAAATGTCCTTTGGCACATCCATCCATTCATCCAAAACCCCACACAATCCTTGGAAGGATCTAATCAGCTACCTGCAAAACAATCAGCCATTGAACAATACATTAGTCTTCCCAGCTTGCCATCACTATTCATTATGACTCAGCCTAAACACTACTAAACACAGCCAAATACAGATTGACACAATTGGTCAGAATGTGCTTTGTAAATGCGCACAGCATAGCATAACACATGACAAATCTCATCAAAACGTAGAGGCTGAAGGCAGGTAAAATGATTAGGACCATCTGATCTGCCATCTTGCCTGTTCACATTAGTTCACATTAATTGTTAGAATCTGAACGCATTGGATTAAAGGTTTCTTTTCAAGGACATATTCCAAATTGAAACCTTCCTATCGTCGAAATGGTTCACAGGCTTGTTGCTTATGGTTCCATCAATAAGGTGAACAGTAATGGAGAAAGCAGACACAAGGAGACTCCACAGTTGAGGTGGTGATCAGTAAAAAAGTTTATTAAACTTGTAAAAAGTTAATAATGTAAATTAATTGTATATATTTGTTTTAAATGTAGAACGTAAGAAAACGTGCTACAGCACTAATAACTATATTTAGAAAACATCTTTAATTAAATAAATTATATTAAATGGAATTAAAATTATTTTGCTCAGTTTAAATTAAAAAAAATCCCCAACTAAACAAAAATATTTTTATTATGCATTACTAATGATTAAAAGTGATGTGTAGAATTATTTAAAACTAATTTGAGTATATTTAATAACATTTATTGTTTCAATAAATCCAACACACAGAAAAGCTTATAAAATATTTTATAATTAAATAGAAAATATCTACTATTTTTATTTTTTACATTAAATTATATACATTTATATTTTTAACTACTTTAAATAATTTATTTTAAATTAATAGTATTTCCTATGTTGCTTACATTGACTCCCTGCCTCAATTACTTTCTATGGGAGGGTGTTGCAGTACAAGGGGTTGGCCATGTGTGGTTCTAGACTTAGTAATTTTTTTTATTAGTAACTTAAACTTGTACGTTAGGCCCCACTCTCTTTTTCAGGAGGTAGAGAGGTGTAAGTAAGTCTACACTTTTGAGTAACTTTAGAGTTCTATTTTGTGAATAGCTAAATGTAGTAAAGTTACTCAAAAGTGTAAGAGTAAAGTTACACGTGGAAATTATTCACAAATGTAGCTTACCTTCGTGAATAGCCCCGTAAGTGTGCAGAACTAATCGACTTGGCAGTGCAGTTAGATAATTATTTAAATGAAAGACATTCTGAAAAAAATGAATGCAGATAATGAGGTTTGCTCAAATAGCAGGCATAAAGTCAGAAGAGAAATTAAAGAATAACAATTCTAAACGTCCTAAGCCTATGCACTTAGGCGGCGTTATGGTCTCTGTATCCGATGAAGATAGAGAAAATTTGTATATGTATTGTGGAAGGTTAGATCACTTTGTTAAAGGCAGTTGAACTGAACCAGGAGTGTCATGAAATCAAGTGTCAATCATAGCGTCTATTACAAAACAACAGACTGAAAACTGGAGTGCTTGACAATTAGAAATTATTGAGTCAGGAAACTGAGCCAGTTCCCACTTGGGCAGTAAATACTATGTACCTTTCTGTAGCACATTTGATAATTCTAATCAATATGACTGTTGGATGGCAAGGAAAGTAACATTTCAGGAAGTTTCGATTCAGGAGCCTTAGGAAGTTTATGGGCATTACATTGCTCAAGAGGGACTGCTATGAACAACTATGCATGTCTGGCATCCCGAGACTCAGGAGGCCCAGAGGAAGAAGATATGCATACACCAAACACACATATTCTATCCTTGATGAAAGAGTCCAAAGAAAATCACTCGCTTTATGGAAGATGATGGCAAAAAAAACTCAAAAACCCGCTCACTCATTGTGGCCTCTGGGTCAGCCAATCAGGGCGATGGAGGTCCAGTGGTAGAAATTTATGGGATGCGTAAATGTTAAAAAATATATGGTGTGCTATGTTTCCCTTTCGCACTTGGCTTTTTTCCCAGCAAACAGGAGCCAGATGCTTCAAATCTTCCAGGATTGCACTAGGGTGGGGGCAGGGGGCGGTCTCGATTTCTGTACATACAAGACAGGGACCCTTATGCACCACTATGCATGCCTGGTACCCTCACACTTATAAGACTCAAAGGAACAAAGTTGGGGGTGAAGTCTTGACCTGCAACTTCCTGCAGTGTGTATTGAATTACCATGTTTTGGACAAATACATTTGATAAATTTGACAAATGCCATGCCCCATAAGGTCTCCCGGGTGAGTGAGGTTTTGCAACCAGCGAAAGAAGCCTCAGGCTGTGTAGATGTTACAAATTTATAGTTTTCGTATGTTTCTATTCAGTCTAGGAGTGATATCCGATACCTGAACAAGCAGTATAAATTGGCATTTCACTTGGAATTGCCTTCCAAATTTCCAAAAAGCACTCCTCTCAATTTATCTCCCAGAGGCACAGAAACCCATGAAAAATCCATACATTTCTAATACCCCGCACTCAGGAGACCCAGCGGAACAAAGCTGGGGATCAAGCCTTGGGAGGGGCATGTTCCTGCTTGGGGCAGATGGGAGGAAATTACCATGTTTCAGAAAAAATGCTAAAAATCTGACATACGTTATGTCCCATACGATCAGCCAATCAGAGTGAGGGAGAACTGGCTTGCACTAATATATTCATTAGATCATGCTCAATTAGAAAAAATAATAAAAAAATAATATAGTTGTCATTCTTTCTATATAGTCTTGAGTTTGACTGAATTCACAGTGCACCTGTAATTCTGCCATGATCTACGCTAACATTACATCATTCATTGCACTACATACCCTAGGAAAACCCCAATATATTCGGTATTGCTGGACTACAGAAATTCATGGCAACATACCTTGGTTGGTGTTTTTGGATTTATGTTTGACCATTTGAGAAATGCAGCAAAATGTTGAGCAAATTTGTTTAAAAATGAAAATATCTCCACTTTTTCACTATATCTTCAAACTGTAATGACATTTTGATGCTAGCTTTGTACCAATACATAACTCTGAATGTGCTGACAAAAAACATCTGCTGCGTATGGGTGCACAAAGACAACAAAGGAGGTAAATATTTTAAAAAGATCTCTGTCACAGAAGTGTACAAACACCCCAGGACTGAAATGGTTAATGATGAAGGCCATCAGACTTTGTAATTGAACATCTTCAGAGGTATTTGTTTATTTGTCAGGACAGTACAGGGGCGGCTCCTACGCTAGGGCGGAGGAGCGTCGCCGCACGGCTTCTCGCAGTGCGAGAAGCAGAAACATAAAATGGTAATAACTTTCCATTATTACCATTTTATGTTTGGTTGCGGGTGGGCGGGTGGGGGGGGCTGCTCTGAGAGCAGGGCAGGGGAGGAGTAGTGTGCCTGCCTACTCCATAGTCTGCAAAGACTCTTTGGTCGGCCCCCTGGGGTCGCCCAAACCAGTCATGCACACTCTGCCCTTCTCCATGCAGGCTGCAATGCAGCCTACATGGAGACAATGGCCTCCCCATAAGTGGCTGGCTGGGCGGCGTCCCGACCAATCACAACGCTGCTTGCAGCATTGTGATTGGCTTAGGGGAGGGAGGGAGGCTGGCTGCCTGCTTCCTGTTCCTGGAGAGCAGGTGAGCAGAGAAGGCGCGGGACCCGGCCGGCGGGAAGGTAAGTTTAATTATATATATTAGTTTTAATTAAATTAACCCCCCTGCGTGACCCCCCACCAAGCCACCCTTGAGTCATGCCAGCCACGACTAGGACAGTATACACAAATCTGTAACCACAACCCTACAGAATTCACACCAATCAAACATGGCACACATTTGGTCTTTATAGAAACGAAAATAACATCATGAATTACAAAATTAGATACCACATAGTGCTCACTAACAGGCAGCTGTACTAAGCCTTTTCAAACGTGCACAGGCTTTTTTGTAATTTTACATATTCACAAAAGACCTGGCAATTGTGCTAATGGATCTGTGAATGAGCAGTGAACATTCGAATTGCTTAACTCTACACTGCATTGCACTGTGAATGGATATCCAAAGTGTGAAATATCAGCACAATCCACAAATTCGTAATTACTAAAATGGTGAAATCATCTGAATATTTGCAAGAATGACAATATAATCACAATTAGAGAAATAAATCTACCAGAAGTAAGAATCAACATTGATTTATTTATTTAGTTATTTCTACAGCGCAGACGCTAATCCCCAGAGGAATATCACAGCGGGCCCTAATGTTAAAGCACTTGCCTTTGGACAGATAATAGCCAGGATTTTTGTCTTTTCCTGAACCTGGCATGGTTTGAGGTTAGACAGAGATCAATGGGCATTAAGTTCCAATGAGCGGCTGCCAGATGGGTGAACGACCGATCGCCCATCCTAGCTTTTTCGATGTATTTAGCCTTAGACAGCGCTAGATTGGACGATTACAGGATTCATGCAGGTCTGTAGAATTCCACTTCACTACGTAAGTGGCAGGGCCAGTGTCGTAGAGTCCCTTGTGGACATGGTATAAAAGTTGATTTGGAAAAAGGGGGACCCCTACATAGAACAATGGAGCTTGCTAGCTGTAGGGAAAATTACATAAAGGGTAAAGATGTAGCTAGAATCAAGCTAAACATTTATACTTGGTGTTTCATACAGGCTAAAGATTCAGACAACACAATTGTCAAAGAAAGTACAGAATAAAACATACATATATACAACCAGGAATTCTGTTTTTTGTTTCAAAAGATCTTTTTTTATTTTTATTATTTATTCATTATTTGTTCATGCTTTCTTATTTATACTGTGTATTAAATAATATTCTCACTAGTGAATGAATACTTACTGCCAATTAGCAGATGCTCATGGCTAGTATTTATTGATGATAATATATTAAAAGCACTTTTAATATATTATCATCAATAAATACTAGCCATATTATTTAATACACAGTATTATGATGGACTTTAAATGTAATTTTACGTCTTCATATTGACAGATTTGTTTATCCTGCTACAGACAACATCTTGCTCATATAGGATTCTTCTCCTCCTTTTTTAACAAAAAGAGAGCCCTTGACCTTATTTACAACAGGTATAGTTGCTAAATATTCCACAATTATAATACTATAACCATTAAGGGTATACTGAGCAATATTTGAGAGTTGGATTTTACCAACTTGGGACACTAATGATTAAATATCTTTAGATTGCAGCACTAATATAGTACTTTATACTCTTCTTCATTTCTTTTCTATATGCACAAATATTATTCTTTGCTTCGGGATATAAGGATACTTCTTCATTAAATTGTTGTCACAGTAATTGAAATCTTGATCTGGTATGCCTTTAAATTCCTTTTGTCTTATAGTTTATTGTCCTCTAGCGCACCTGCACAGTTTATTAGCTAATGAAGCATGCTCTGCTCAAAATAAATAAGAGTGTTTAACCCAGGCTTATAACTAAAAGTTCTTTGACAAATATTCATTATATGTTTATGTTATAGAGAAAGTTAAGACGGTCATTCCTGATGAAGGCAACATTGCCGAAACGCGCGTAGTGGTTTTCTACCGCCTGCTTGGAAATAATTCTTTTTAATAATCCACCTTCTCCATCTTTTGTATCATTGTGTTTTATGGATGATGTATTTTTAACTATTTTTTCGTATTTGTTTGTAATTTATATGTAGGTTTGTCTATATATGTTTCATGAGTGTATATCATTGTATTGTACATGTAATTTTGTATTAAATCATTGAGAAGAAGAAAAAAATAAAAATAAGAAAGCATGAACAAATAATGAATAAATAATAAAAATAAAAAAAGATCTTTTGAAACAAAAAACAGAATTCCTGGTTGTATATATGTATGTTTTATTCTGTACTTTCATTGACAATTGTGTTGTCTGAATCTTTAGCCTGTATGAAACACCAAGTATAAATGTTTAGCTTGATTCTAGCTACATCTTTACCCTTCATGGTATAAAAGTTTACATTTGTCTCTCTTGCGTATTGGCAGTCAATGGAGAGTATTTAGACAAACCTATCCCGAGCTATATCTGTCACTATAACAGATAAGTCTGGCTGCCGCATTTTGGATAATCTGTAGTTGCATAAAGAGAAAGTCTGTCCTTCCCAAATAAAGGGCACTGCCATAGTCCAGTCTACTTGTAATCAATGCCTGGACTACTGTCCTTCGCCAGTTCACTGGCATCCAGTAAAAGAGTTTCTGTAGGAGCCTTAGTGAGCCAAAGCATTTGCTACAGGTCGCGTTGACCTGCTCCTGCATGGAGAGGGAGTCGTCTATCAGGAAACCAATGTTTTTCTCCACTCTCTTCAGTTCTGGAGTGGGGCCCAGAGATGTTGGCCACCAGGGGGCATCACAGATGTGGTCGGCACCACCAAAGAGTAGAATCTCTGTTTTATCGGCATTAAGCTTTAAACAATGTGCTTTCATCTAGGTTGCTACCTCTGACAGACACCCAATGAGATTCTTTCTAGTCTCACTGTGTCTCTCACCAATGGAGATTACCAACTGGGTGTTGTTGGCATAAGAACATATCTCAAAACCTCAGGCACTGATGATGCTAGCCAGGGAAGAGCCATAAACATTGATTAGTGTCAGGCTGAGCGCAGAACCCTGCGGGACCCCACATTTAGGTATATGGGGAGGTCGATCTAAATGTGTCCAGCTGAACTGATTAGGTTCTTTAATTTAGAAAGGAGCCGAACCATTGTAGGGCTTTTGAATGTAGACCGGTCTCATGTAATATTTTTAACAGTAGGCTGTGAGAGACTGTGTCAAAGGCTCTGGACAGATCTAGCAGTATCAGGACGGCAGCCTTACCCTGACCCACTTTTAGTCTAATACTATCCAGTACAGCGAGTAAAGTGGATTCTTTGCTGTTTCTGGCTCTAAAGCCAGTCTGCGGCACATTGAGCAGATTGCTGTCTTCTAGGAACAATGTCAACTGGGTATTGACTAATCTTTCTAGTACTCTGGACATGAACGGGAGCAGGGATATAGGGTGACATTTAGATAAAACAGAGACATCTATCCCTTTTTTCTTAGCTAAGGGAAGAATTGGAGCCTGCTTTCATATGTCAGGTTATTCAGCGTTAGCCAAGGATAGGTTAAAAATCTGGTTCAGGTAAGGACTTAACCGCTTCAGTGCTGAGGATGGAACGGTTCCGTTCTCGGCTGAGGTGCTCATGTGCAGAGGACAGAACCATTCCATCCTGACCTCAACCCATGGGGGAAACACTGGCGCTCCCCCCGTGGGCCACCCATCTACGGGTCCCCACTGGGAATGGCAGCGGAAGTGCTTCCGCTGCCACCTCCGACCCCCCGCCGGCATCTGATGACATCAGCGCCCTCACAGCGCTGCAACGTCATGACATGCTGCTGGGGATGCGCTGGAAGCCATTTGCTTCCAGCGTGTTGAAGAAGGAGGTAAGTTTCTCCTCCAGGGAGGGGGTTGAGGAGTGCACAGTGGCATCAGGGGAAAGGAAAGAGTTTTTCCTTCCCTCTATGTCTATTTGCAGTGCATTCCTGCTGCACAATCGCTGGTTGGGCCACGATCGTGCAGCAGGAATGCCCTGAGGCTACCAGGGATTTTTACAATTGCAATTACTGTTTTTGGAGAGTGGCCCCTTGGGGTATCATTTTTATTGGGAGATAAAGGAGCACGCAGGGTGGTAGGAAATGTGTGCAGGCGCGGTGATCCCACACAGAAATGTGAGGAAAATGTGATTTTTGTAGCTAAATCTGAGGTCTGCAGGGGCTTCTGAGTAAGAAAACATTGGGGAGCCATGCAAGCCACACCTCCCTGGACTCCCCCGGGTGTCTAGTTTTCAGAAATGTCTGGGATTGGTAGGTTGCCTTAGATGGCTGCCAAGCGAGGGACCAAAAACGCAGATGACCCCCTTGCAAATCCAGGTCGTTTTGTCATCGATAATTTTGATGTCTCCATAATAGGTTTTGGGCTCTTCCCGTTCGTGGGCAATTGGCCAACCCACACAAGTGAGGTAACATTTTTATCAAGAGACCTGGGGAACACTGGTTGTTAGGAAATATGTGCTGGCCCGGTGATCCCACAACTTTCACACACAGAAATGTGAGGAAAACATGATTTTCTTTACCTAATTTTGAGGTTTGCAAGACATTCTGGGTGAGAAAATGTTGGGGGTCCCGTGCAAATCACACCTCCCTGGATACCCCCGGTGTCTAGTTTTCAGAAATGTCTGGGTTTGGCAGGTTTCCCTAGATGGTCGCTGAGGCCGGGACCAAAAACACAGGTGACCCCCTTGCAAAACCAAGTTGTTTTTTCATCGGTAATTTTGATGTCTCCATAATACGTTTTGGGCTCTTCCCTGTCTCGGGATCTTGGCCCACCCACATCAAGTGAGGTAGCATTTTTATTGGGAGACCTTACAGGATGCTTGGTGGTAGGAAATTTGTGCTGACCCAATGATCTCACAACTTTCCCACACAGAAATGTGAGGAAAGCATGATTGGTGCAGCTAATGTTGAGGTTTGCTGGGGATTCTGGGTAAGGAAACATTGGGGGCCCCACGCAATTCACATATCCCTGGACTTCCCCAAGTGTCTAGCTTTCAGAAATGTCTGGGTTTTGTAGGCTTCTCTAGATGGCCGCCGACCGCAGGACCAAACACACAGGTGACCCCCTTGCAAAACCAGGTCATTTTGTCATTGATAAATTTGATGTCTCCACAATACATTTTGGGCCCTTCCCTGTCGTGGGCACTTGACCCACCCACAAGCGAGGTAGCATTTTTATTGAAGGACCTGGGGGAATGCTGGGTGGTAGGAAATTTCTGCCAGCCTGGTGATCCCACAACTTTCCCACACAGAAATGGGAGGAAAACATGATTTATTAGCTACATTTGAGGTTTGCTATGGATTCTGGGTAAGAAAATGTTGGGGGATCCAGGCAAGCCACACATCCCTGTACTCCCCTGGGAGTCTAGTTTTCAGAAATGTCTAGGTTTGGTAGGTTTCCCCAGATGGCCGCCAAGCCCAGGACCAAAAATGCAGGTTACCCGTTTGCAAGACCAGGTCGTTTTGTGATAGATAATTTTGATGTCTCCATAATACGTTTTGGGCCTTTTCCTGTCACAGGCTCTAGGCCTACGCACACAAGTGAGATACCATTTTTAGTGAGAGACTTGGGGGAATGCCGGATGGATGGAAGTTTGTGGCTCCTCACAGATTTCAGAACTTACATCACAGAAATGTGAGGAAAATTTGTTTTTTATTCAAAGTTGGAGGTTTGCAAGGGATTCTGGGTAAAAAAAAACCTTGGTGAGAACCATGCAAGTCAGCCCACCCTGGATATCCCTAGGTGTCTGTCTTTCAAAAATTTACAGGTTTGCTAGGTTTTCCTAGATGCCGGCTGAGCTAGGGCCTAAACTCCACAGCTAGGCACATTGCTAAAAAAGGGTCAGTGTTTGGTGGAAAAATGTGATGAGTTCATGTTGCATTTTGGGCCGTTTCATGTTGCAGGCACTAGGCCTACCCACACAAGTGAGGTACCATTTTTAGAGAGATACTTGAGGAAATGCTGGGTGGGTGGAAGTTTGTGGATCCCCACAGATTCCAAAACTTTCCATTGCAGAATATTTGAGGTTTGCAAGGGATTCTGGGTAACAGAACATGGTGAAACATGAGTCAGCCCTCCCTGGATTCCCCCCAGGGGACTAGTTTTAAAACATGTACAGGTTTGCTAGGTTTCCCCAGATGCCGGCTGAGCTAGGGTCCAAAATCCACAGCAAGGCACATTGCAAAACAAGGGTCAGTTGTCAGTGGAAAAATGTGATGTGTCCATGTTGCATTTTGGGCCATTTCCTGTCGCAGGCACTAGGCCCACCCAAACAAGCGAGGTACCACTTTTATCGAGAGACTTGAGGGAATGCTGGGTAGGTGGAAGTTTGTGGATCGCCACAGATTCCAAAACTTTCCATCACAGAAATGTGAGGAATTTTTTTTTTTTTTTAGACAATATTTGACATTTGCAAGGGATTCTGGGTAACAGAAACTGGTAAGAGCCACATAAGTCACCCCATCCTGGATTCTCCTGGGTGTCTAGCTTTCTAAAATGTACAGATTTGCTAGGTTTCCTTGGTGCTGGCTGAGTTATGGCCTAAAAATCCGCAGCTAGGCGCCTTGCAAAAAAAAGGGTCAGTTTTCAGTGGAAAAATGAGATGTGTCCACGTTATGTTTTGGGCTGTTTCCTGTCGCGGGCACTAGGCCTACCTACACAAGTGAGGTATCATTTTTATCGGGAGACTTAGGGAACACAGAATAGTAGAACAACAATAGTAGAACAAGTGCTATTTCTTTCTCTAAATTTGTGCCTTCCAAATGTAAGACAGTGTGTAAAAAAGAAGTCTTTCTGAAAAATGCCATCTAGTTCACATGCTAGTATGGGTACCCACAAATTTGGATATGTGCAAATAACTACTGCTTCTAAACTCCCTATCTTGTTACCATTTTGGAAATACATAGGTTTCCTTGATACCTATTTTTTACTCTTTATATTTTACCAAATGAATTGCTCTATACCCTGTACATAATGAAAAACCATTGCAGGGTGCAGCTCAGTTATTGACTCTGGGTACCTTGGGTTCTTGGTGAACCTACAAGCCCTATATATTCCCACAACCTGAATGGTCTAGCTGATGTAACGGATGTTGATTTTGAAAATCTTCCATAGTTAGTAGAAGTTACAGGTGAAAATGTAGTCACAAATGGCTGGTTTCAATATTATTTTATTTCAACTGTTAGTTTGTATAGGAAAATCTTGAAAGATCTGCACAAATGGCCCCTTGCTGAATTTAGAATTGTGTCTACTTTTCAGAAATGTATAGGTTTCTGAGATCTACCATTGGTTTCATACCCATTTCTACCACTAACTGGAAGGAGGTTCAAAGCACTAAACTAGGAAAAATGGGCTATGTCCCAGTAAAATGCCAAAACTGTATTGAAAATGTTGGTTTTCTGACAAAATTCCGCCTGTTCCTGAAAGCTGGGAAGATGGTGCTTTTAGCACCATAAACCCTTTGTTGATAACATTTGCAGGGCGAAAACAAAATGCTTTCTTTTGCAGCACTTTTTCCCCATTTGTCCCCAAAAACCCCAAATTTAGCTATAGTTTGGCTAATTTCTCGGTCGCCTTCAAGGGAATCCACAAACCCTGGGTACCTTTAGAATACCCAGGATGTTGGAAAAAAAGGACGCAAATTTCATGTGGATACCTTATGTGGACAAAAAGGCCTGGCAGTGAAGGGGTTACAATAGGAGCCAGATAAGAATAGATAAAATGGGAATAAGGGTCGAGAGGAGAGCCAGACTTGACCTCTGCCACCTGGTCTACTGGGAGGTTTGCAAAGTTACTGTCACATGGCCGATAGGGACATTGTCGACATCGCTAAGTTAGCATGAGCCCAGCAGCCATGATGCTGCTTTGCGCACGTTACTACATGGCTTTATTTTTGCAAGACTCTGTTTATGCCTTTCACATGAGAACCGTCTGCTTTGTTCGTTCTCTGTCTGTTCCTGGAGTTTAGTCTGAACACTGTGAGCAAGGTCAATAAACAATGCCCCTTGTTCGTCTGTTCAGGTCAGTCCCTAGCACCTAGACAAAACATGCTAATGCAGCTGATGCTGGAAACTCGTACTTTGATATTATGGGGATGCATGTTTAGGTAACACACACTTGTAGAGGGAGCTTTCCAGGGAGAAGAGCAATGCAGTTCCTATGATGTAGATATACCATCTAGGCACTAAGGTATGGGGTCTACTGACAAAGCCCAGAGATCTTCTATTATATAATAATACTTCTTCTTACCAAGGGGAGGGTTGTTAGGCTTTATAGTCCTTTCTCCACTGTCTTTATATGATGACATCTCCCTTTATGATATATGGCCTAGCTGCACTGCTAACTGTATTAGTTTTATGCATTTTTCTGCTGGTTGTGTCTCGTATACTGCATTTTAGAGCACAATAGTTAAAATAAACATTTTATACTGTATTCGTGTTTCAGTCAGTTCTTATTGTGGACAGGTACGAGAATGTGAGCGAAAAGGTGTGTCTTGTTACCGCGATTCCTGAGAGATCCGAGACTGTTGTGTTCTGGGGTGTCTAATCATTTGCTTCTTCGTGAGTGTGTAGGAGAGCGAGTGAGACAGTATAGCTAGTCGGACCTGGGCTCGTGGCCACTAAGGTGGTGGGAAGGCTTAGTGCCTATACACCGAGGTCCCATATTCCTGCGCATAGTTCTGTGTATGTGCAGAATCCCTGCAACATGGCGCCACCAATGTTTGGTCTGGTACTTATACACGAGACCCCTGAGTAGCGCTTGTGCTTGTCCACAATTCCCTCTCACCAGTTTCGGAGACATCCGTGGCGCGAGGGATTAACCTCCAAGATTTGAGATTTATAGGTTTTTTCAAGCTT
The DNA here is from genome assembly GCA_963921515.1 of Calotriton arnoldi. Lineage (NCBI taxonomy): Eukaryota > Metazoa > Chordata > Amphibia > Caudata > Salamandridae > Calotriton > Calotriton arnoldi. The sequence continues at coordinate 229,381 of CAWUFW010016886.1, forward strand.
GAATTTTTAAAAGGTTTAGCTTTCTTTGTTCTTCACCCTGTGTTGCGCTACCGTTTTTCTTGTTTAATTTCCAGTGTCTGTAATGGCGCAACCAATTAACATTGCTGCGCCTAACCGTGCCGCAGTTACTGCTCATTTGACTCAACATGGAGTCCCGGTTGCGGGAGCAGATTTTATATTTGTAGTAGAGGCGGGCACAGCTTTCCGCTTCAAAGTTTTTTACTCTTGGGTTAAGTTTACGGCTGTTGACAGAAACCGTCCCTTCTTTAATGAATATGAACGTGGTGAGGTTCCACAAGTTTATCGTCCATATCGTTTACTTGAAGTTCCGTTGTCGGCTTGGGAGCACACCATATTGTTTAATGGCGCCCTTTCTCATGCTGTTTCAGTGGTCCATCTTGGCCCCTTATCGGTCGACAGGGCCACATGGCCCATTTTGGCGGGATTTACACCACATCCAAATTATCTGGGTGTTTCACACGCAGAGCTAGGCGCTTTACACACTTCGTTAATTCATATACACAGAGGTGTCATTCAACATTTGTCAGGTAATGTACCGTCGGCTCTGGCTAGTGCCATTCAGCCACCAGGGCATGGTGGTGGCGTGGTTATTAGTCCTATCAAAATTAATTCTGTGATGGGAAAGTGTCCACAGAATAGGGATGATTTTTCCTTCTGGTTGGCCGAAAAATTTGAGCAACTTGAAGCTGTTTTTCCACATATGTCGCCTGTGGATAAACACAGGATACTTACAATGAGCTTACCTAAAGGCCTTATTCCCAATCTGGCTGATTGCACCACTTGGGGGAAGGTGTTTGCGTCGGTTTATTCGCTGTGTTTTGGCACCCCCTCCATGACTGTGCTTCCAACGGTTCTTAAGAAGGTTCAAGATGAACATGGGGCAGAGGCTGCCCTGGAGTTGGGGATGAGATTGGTGGGTGTTCCCTATTGTCTCCGACAAGATCCTTGCTAACGTCAAGGGGGAAGCAGTTAGCTTACACCTGAGTCAGCGCCTAGAGGCGGTTGCTGACGTGGATAAACAACGTGAAGTGCCAAAGATTATTGCAAACGTATATAAATCCTTGGGGCGCAATAACCTGGGAATTAGACCTTTTACTCAAATGCAGAATAAGCCCCCGCCTGAAAAGGAGGGGCGTCCAGTCTTTCCTAAAATGACTTGCAATAGAAATCAGTAGCAGCAACAGCGGAAGCAAGGTTCGCGTGCAGGTTCACAGACACCTGATGATTCTGAACGTAGATATGATTTGCTTGACCGCTCTAAAATTAAGACACCAGAGAGGTTTCAAGTTCCTGATCCGTGCTCTCCTCGTTCTTTTTTGGAATCATCGGATCCACAGTTCGGTGGTGGGGAGCGACAGGATCGCAGACAAGGCGAGACCACTCAGCAAAGACGTGATCTGCCATGCTAGTTTGACATAAAAGCCAAACCGGAGGGACTACCTCCTTTTTGAGCCCCGTTTCAGAAGAAGAAAGTTGCCGCTTTAACAGCGAAGTATGCCTCAGACGGTGAAAACCCTGCTCCTCGATTGGAGATGGGTGGTGACACTCCTCGACAGCACGGCGGAAGTTTCCATAGTGCGGGAGGCACTCCATCCTTGTCTGGAGGCGATTACATTGGAAACAGCAGATACACGAGTTGCACCCCACGATAGGCTTTATGAAATAGTCCTCCGAATTGAGGGTGATATAAAACGGACAATTAAGGCTGTCTTTTGGGACAACCTTACCTCCTCTTATGACATTTTGTTGGCGGAGGCAGATTGGCCTCCTCCATTCGTTTTGGCTTCTTCCCGAGGGGAGGACGTGATACTCCAGAGTTTTCCCCGTTACATCTCTGAAGAGGCTAAACAATCTTACGTGTCAAAATGGGCATTAGCCCTAGCGCCGGCTCTGTATCGTAATCAGGTGGGCTGGGACAAAGATTGACCAGCACATGAAATTCCTTTACGATCTATGCCACAGCCACAGGCACAATATCCGATAAGGCGAAAAGCAAAAACATCCGTAAGTGACATTTTGACCCAGTTGGAATATCAGGGTGTCATTGAACACTGTGTTTCATCTATGAATAATCCGTTTTTTCCGATATCAATACCGGACGGTTCATATCGTATAGTTTTGGATTACAGACATTTAAACAGTCATGTTCATACATTTGCAGTACAAAACACACACAGCTCTGCGTTAGTGAATAATATTGTTCACAAAAAATACAAAACAACACTGGATATTTCCAATGGATTTTATAGTCACAATTTGGCTCCTGGTAGCCGTGACTTGACTGCATTTACCACGGTTGGCAATCATAAGCGATTTACGCGTTTGCGTATGAGCTACAAGAACAGTCCTGGGGCTTTTGCTGTGCGTGTTGTGTCTCTTTTGCATGACATAGACCCTGATGCTTTCTCATACGTTGATGACATTTATTTGACAGATGACGAGTTAATACCGCATCTTGTATGTGTGGAACGCATTATACTCTCCTTTGCCGACTTGGGGTACAAATTTAATTTTGCTAGGTCACACATCGCCTATTTGGCGGTACTTTTCTTAGGCTACGAGCTCAATAACGAAGGTAGGGGTTTGTCCCACCACTTTCTGAAGAAATGTGCTCAATTGCAACCTCCATATACATTGAAAAAACTGCAATCCTTGCTGGGATTTTTAAACTTCGGGAGGACAAACATTCCTGATTATGCCCAGCGTATCAAACCGCTTTATGCATTGATAAAACCCTCTTTTTTGTCTTCCAGCTGGCTTCCGGAACATACCAAAATCCTTCGGTCTTTGCAGTCTGATCTGCTTGCGACCAACTTCTTGTTAACAAGTGACAATTCTACGAACTTGGTCATAAGAATTGTGCCAGGGACTGTAGGTTTTACATATTTGACGTTCAATGAAGGTGACACAGTACCAATTGCTTATAAATCGCAGCCGTCGAGTCAAAGCATGCTTATTTGGCGCTATGGTGGCTGGCTCAATTGTAAATGGTGAATTTAAGTCTTCCATAGTCCATACACAGCCACGTGGGGACTGTACGGCTCTATTGGGGGAGCTGCGTGCTTTGATTTTAGCTCTAGAATTTGCTAATCCTGATGTGAGAAAAACATAAGATCCCTGCTCTTATTTTCATTCAAATCTATAGATCATGTGTTAAAGGACAGTAGATGAGGGACTACAGTATATTCATTAGGAAAAGGTACAGTACAAACATTTCATATAAAAACAATAATGTAGGGCAAAATTTCAGGCGTAAAAAACTTTTTTTAATTGAATAAGAGTATTTCATACACAATTAAAACCATTTCATTAAAAAACATCATATCAATCATCATGGAAAATACAGTTGTAATACACAGTTAAAAACGTTAAAAAAGGGTAATTTTATCCTGATGTGAACACTCTTGTTTTGTGTGATTCCTACTACTATGTGCAAGCTTTCAATGACAACTTATTCTTTTGGTCTCAGAATGACTATCAAGACTCTAAAGGTAGCGCAATAAAGCATAAAACGCTTTGGGTCCGAGTGGCAGAACTTAAGGAACGTTTGCCACTCACACATGTTATTCATACTCTTGGCCATCAGCGTGTGGGAGCACATGCTGTTGGTAATTCTTTGGCTGATGAGGCAACCAAATTCGGCAGTGGCCACATGTTCAGTAGCGGCAGTTACTAGGTCCATGACTAAAATTGATAATTATATTCTAGCAGCAATTGCTGCTATGAAGGGTGGGACAGAGTTCCTGCAAGGTTTCCCTTCAAAATATTCCTATCATTTGTCACCTGAGTAAATCCCATTTGCTACAATACTATCCGTTGGGGATCGGCTGATTCCCAACGAGGACCGCAGACTTCCTTTGATCATAGCCGCACATGAAGGCATGGCTTCTGCACATGCCGGCGTTTCTGCGACTGTTTCCATTTTACAGCAACGTTATTGGTGACGTGGTTTATATCAGCAAACCAATAATTATGTACTGTCTTGTGACATTTGTCAACAGATTAAACAGTCTACAGTTGCACGTCCACCACATACACAGCTATACATTTCTAATCAACCGTTTGGTTGTATTTATCTTGATCACTGCGGTCCTTTGACATTTGACACTGCATATAAACATATTTTAGTTGCAGTTGATTCGTGCACTATATTCCTTTGGGTTTGGCCACAACGCAGTGCTGACGCTTGAAATGTCATTAGAGATTTGCATGTCTTTGTGGAGACTTTTGCCTGTGGCACCTTCCATTCTGACCAAGGTCCTGTGTTTGCCTGTAAGGCTTAAAAGGACGTAATGAGGTCTCTGGGGGTGCTGGTGCAGTTTACGTCTGCATACATGCCTGCGGGCAATTCTATAGTGGAACGAATGAACTGTGACTTAAAGCAATCTTTGACAGCAGGGGTTGGTTGATTCATTTGTATGGTGTTCAACGTGCACTAAATAATCTCCCAAGAAGATCTCTGGGTGGGCGGACCCCATATGAAATGCTCTTTGGCATTAAAATGTTTGTGCCAGACCATGATGGTCCAGACGTTGTGGCGACTGCAGCATCATTTGTCGTAGATAACCATTCTACTATGTTGCAGGAACTACAAAAGACCTGTGACACACTGGCTAAAGATCATTCGCCCTCGTCCACTGAAGCAGCATTGCTGATTCCTGTTACTGGCTGGCTTCCTAAAGTTGGTGATCTGGTAGGAGAAAAGCTGGAGAACAAAAAAGAATTTGGTCCCTCTCATCGTGCACCTGTCCCAGTTCTTGGATTGAAGGGTACTCGTACAGTGATTTTGCCTCCTTTGCCAGGCCGCAAGGAAACCGGATTTATTTCAATTGACAATATCAAGCTACACCATATGGCCGATACTGAATAGTATGACTCCAAGTATTCCAAGCCGAGATCTTCTACTGAATCCGATGGCTTCAGCCTCCTCGACTACTCCCTGCGTAATGGAGGGGGAGTTGGAGTCTTCTATTGATTTCTTGCCTGTTGTAACTTCTACTTCCACTAATGCAGACATCGAGTATGATTCTCCTCCAATAGAGGTCATCATTGACATTCCTGACAGTACCATACATAATACATCTGATGCTGCACTACCTCCATTGTTTCGTTTGGGAGCGAGTGGATATTATATGGATCGTACCAGTTTTTCATTAGACTCATCTTCTTCTTCCTTATCTGTGCTGACCCCTCTGACTCATACACGGCTTTTCATTGCCTGGTTCAAGAAGACTTACCTGGTCCCACCCTGGACATACATCTGGATAGTGCTCACGCTTATATTCCTTTTCATGTGGATTGGGTTTGTGACAGTGTTCTTCTTGCTCATCAATGGTCATTGTTTGCCTGAACGCTCTGCTGTGAAATTTGTTGATGGAGTTCTAGCTCCCCATACATCATCCCATATAATGAAAAGAGATCAAGCCCTCGTGAACATTTCGGCCTTCCCTGTTGCTGATGGCATCGTTTGGGATAAAGTTGCATTCGAAATCCATGGTCCGACGGAGATCCTGAACATTCCATACATGTTCCGCGTTTTATTAGGAGATGTGGTATCACCGGACATACACTCAGACAACTGGGATGTTCAGGCCGTTCATTCATTGTTTTCTGATTTAAAATATTATGCTGCTTTTGATGCTGAAGATTTGTATTGGAATTCGGCCAATTATGCGGATTTATTCTGTTACCAACATTATGGCCATCATTTCTTGCATAAAACGAATACGTTAAGACCAATTTTTAATTTTACTCAGTGGGAACATTGTCCGACTCCTTTACAGGGAAGTTCTATTACTCAACGGAGTAAGTTCACATACTTTTCCGGTTATAATACGTCCCATCCAGAGTCCTATTTCTATAAGTTGAAATTGCTTTTTCATTCTAAATTCATATTGACTCACACTAAATTGATTTATTCTAATTCCTTTAGGACTGATTTGCCCTTACATGGTTACGATCATTGGAAAGACACCATCAATTTAAAATCCATTTGGGGTACTAAACAATGGCAGGTGCAAGGCACTGAAGCTCTGCATCGTGCAAGTCTAATTCCGACTCAAATTTTGTTTTTAAATGACACGGTGCAGCAAACTACTTGTTTTGGTTTGGCTACAGCCAAAAATTTGAATGTTCCTTCTATTCCCTCATTAGCTGAGTATGATACGTGGCGTACACACACCAATCATACGATTGATGCATTGCTTGCCCTGTTCAAGAATGGTAGTATAAATGTTTCTGATGTCGACCCCTTGGGGTGGTTGATATGGCCAACAAGTTCCAATGCATGTCAACTGCGTTTTTTTAATGCAACGTCAGGTTTCATGCAAAGCAGGCCAGATCCACGTTTCCCACATTCTCATTCAGTCACCATGTATTTGGTGGGTAAATTGTGGCAGCAATGGTTGGGACACTCCAGACTGTCATCAGTGAAACAACACCTGTCCCTTTTGTCGGGTGACATCGATTTTGCTGATTTTATTTTAGGTCCAAAAACACCTAGATCAAAACGATTTATTTATGAAGCATATAATGAATTGTAAAACTATCGCAGATGGAAGCTGCGGTACGTCTGCGCCAAATTGATCAAGCTAATTTGGAAAAAGTTCTTGCAGTGGTAGATAATAACATTAATACATTATCTTCCCGTATTTACACCTTGGATAATATTGTTTCCTATTTTATTGATTTTGTACAGAATGATGTATCTGTGTTGTATCATGGTCAAAATCAATTGCGCTCTGTAATGCAATTTGCATGAACTTTACAAACGCTCAAAATGGGAAAAGTTCCATGGGATTACTTGAATGCTTCTGAACTTTTTTTACCATTTAATTTGACTGATAAACAGACATTTATGTCCATGAAGGATGCAACTTACACATTGTTACATATAGAACAATTAGAACAGTTACCTTTTTCTGTAGCAGAGACTGATTCAGCTGTGTGGTTAATACATGGCGTTATTTCACTGCCCTTCTCACTATTTCAGTTTACATCTTGCATGAAACACTTCTCAGTTGGGCGCTTTGAGCCCCTGGGAAGTGCTTTTATTCATGAATTGTGGTCATTACCTTTTACCCACAGATGTCAACACGCGGATAAGGAAGTTTTCCTAACAGGGGAGGATTGCGATTCCACCGTAGGACATTCCCTAGTTTGCAAACAAGTTAAATTGCACGGCACCTGTAACGTGTCGGCACCTAATCTGGCTTGTTTTTTAAAAGGGACGCCCGTCACAGCTATTATCCCCCCACTCACGTTGCTTTCAAATGGCAGTTATCTTATTTTGAATAACCACGACTGCTGTGGCTTACGGGCCGGCATCCCGTATATAGTAATGGTTTCGCAACGTGTTACTTGTTGCAGCAATGTCCTTTTTCCATCCCCGATGGGATTGTAGATAGTTCGCTTTGGCCTTCCATTCCAACTTTGAAAACAGATTTCAATAAACTAAGCAGACTCAAAGCGCTATTGTTTCAACAAGAAGTGGCTCTCACATCAGCGCGAGAGACCTTCGAATTGCAGGTGGCGAGAACCGCAAGTGAGATACACTCGCTACTGAACACAAATCTCCCACTCCATTTTGGAGAATTAATACACCAAATATTTACTGCGAGTGATACTGAAGGACTTGCTCATTTTTTTAAACTTGCGGGATCCGGCCTTGTTTCATCTTTTCAGATGATTTTTGGAGTAATACCGGCCTTTATTCGTTCTATTTTTCCAGCGCCTTTGGAGGGTTTCCATTGATCCTCTTGCAGGCGTGAAGCGTGCTGGTACTTCTGCTCCTGTTACGCAATGGCTGCCTATCTTGTGGTACTGCACAGACCCGGCCAATTGCAACTGTACCGTGACCGAATGCAACAACTATTTGGATGTTTGCCATTGGCGACACTTGGTGTTCTATGGCCGACGGTGCCCTTTCTGTTGGGCCTTGGATATCTGCCTCTCGAATACATCTGGCGCTGACCTGGATTCTGATCTGTTAATGGGTCCATTACTGGCCCATGACTAGGCCTGTTCTGGGGATGGCCGTTTGATGCGTGCGGCTGCACTTGGAGTGTTGGCAGGCTGGAATACCTGTGAGGCTGCACAGCACCTCTTGCAACGGAGTTTCATCGAGTATCACGCAAGTTGCCCGGAAATTCTCCTGGAGGCATCGAATTATGAGGAGCATGCGTGTTCCTTCGAACTGCTCAACTGGATGGCTTCCCTCTTTTCTACGAACAACAGGGATGATCTTTTAGAACAGCTTGCATTCCACGGTTCACATAATCTGGTGAATTTTCCGGATTCGCCTTAAATACATTTTAAATTAGAATTTTTGCATTTTCACGATGTGGCCTTTTTTACAAGCTTCTTTGATTCTGCTTACCGTTGCATTCTGTTTTTCTATATGCTAAAGCCTTACCAAGGGGAGGGTGTCACGTGGCCGATAGGGACATTGTTGACATCTCTAAGTTAGCATGCGCCCAGCAGCCATGATGCTGCTTTTGCGCACGTTACTACATGGCTTTATTTTTGGAAGACTCTGTTTATGCCTTTCACATGAGAACCGTCTGCTTTGTTCGTTCTCTGCCTGTTCCTGGAGTTTAGTCTGAACACTGTGAGCAAGGTCGATAAACAATGCCTTTTGTTATTCTGTTCTGGTCAGTCCCTAGCACCTAGACAAAACATGCTAATGCAGCTGCTGCTGGAAACACGTACTTTGATATTATGGGGTTGCATGTTTAGGTAACACACACTTGGAGAGGGAGTTTTCCAGGGAGAAGAGCAATGCGATTCCTATGATATAGATAAACCATCTAGGCACTAAGGTATGGGGTCTGCTGACAAAGCCCAGAGATCTTCTATTATATAATAATAATACTTCTTCTTACCAAGGGGGGGGTTGTTAGGCTTTATAGTCCTTTCTCCACTGTCTTTATATGATGACATCTCCCTTTATGATATATGGCCTAGCTGCACTGCTAACTGTATTAGTTTTATGCATTTTTCTGCTGGTTGTGGCTTGTATACTGCATTGTAGAGCACGATAGTTAAAATAAACATTTTAAACTATATTTGTGTTTCAGTCAATTCTTATTGTGGACAGGTACGAGAGTGTGAGCGAAAAGGTGTGTCTTGTTACCACGATTCCTGAGAGATCCGGGAGTGTTGTGTTCTGGGGTGTCTAATCATTTGCTTTTTCGTGAGTGTGTAGGAGAGCGAGTGAGACACTATAGCTAGTTGGTCCTGGGCTCGTGGGCACTAAGGTGGTGGGAAGGCTTAGCCCCTATACACCGAGGTCCCATATTCCTGCGCATAGTTCTGTGTATGTGCAGAATCCCTGCAACATTACCTAAGTGAGCCGACGCTTTATTGTGTGGGACTAATTGTTCCCAAGGGAGCTTTTCTAGAGGAGGTTGCACTTTAAATCTCAAATATTTTTTTTCTTTTTTATCAATGATTAAATTGGCCATTTCTTTACAGTGAGAAGCGAAGGGATTGATGGTCTGGGCCAAACTAGAGGGGTGTGACAGTAATTTTGCTATTTGTCTTTAACTACTATTTTCTACTAATCTTTTGATAAAGAAGTCTTTCTTTGATGTTCTGAGTACTTTATGGTAAATATTAAATTCTGTTTTATATGCCAGATGATATTTGGCACGCTTTGAGTGCCACGATATGTGCTCAAGCAATTTACACTTTCTGTTTCCTGTCCTTAATTCCGTGGAATATCATTTCTCTGAAGGAAAACATCTGGATGAGTTACTGGACTTCCAAGGGGCACATCCATCCAAGGAGTTAGTGATGGCAGAGTTAAAATGATCGAGGTAGTTACCTAGAGGCACATCATCTCCAAGATCTGGAGGACAGAAGTGAGGTAAAAAAGATTCTGCATTAACTTTGGGGGATTGGGGAAGGATCAGTTTTTTTTTCGCAGTTTCTGGTACCATGGACGAGACTTTAATTAGAAAATTATCTGTCCAAAGTAATGGGTTAATGTTGTGTAATTTAATCGTTTCAATATTTGAGATAAACAAACCTAGTGTGTGCTCTGCTTCATGGGTAGGACCTTTAATCCATTGTTTCAGGTGAAAGATTTGCATCTCACTCTCCTGCCAGAGGGTCCTCCAAGTTTTCATAGTGTAAATTAAAATCCCCAATCACTAGAAACTGATCATATTTTAAGATCAGTGGGGGCAGCCTGCAAAAGTGATTGGATGCCTATTGAGAATTGTAACCAGGTGGCCTGTAGAGAACAGCACCCCCGAACAGTACCGTGAGGTATGAAACAGCTGGAAGGCTAGATTTTCACAATCCACCATTGTAGAGCTGTGTTTGGCAGTGCAAATGTGTATGTCCCTAAACATATTAGCAATGCCCCATACCTGCCCGCCTTCTCTATCGCATTTCAAAATTGTATATCCGATAGGTATTGCTGCAGTAATCTCCGGTAGAGCACAGCTACTAATCCAAGTTTCGGAGATAAATACTAAATCTGGGTTGGTGTCATTAATTAGATCCTAAATCTCCATGCAATGTCTGGGGAGGGACCTAGAGTTGAAATATAAGCATTTCAGGCTAAAACCTTCTGAATTCTCATTGTTGGTGAGAGGCCCCTTGTTAGGCCAGCCTTCCCACTTGCAATTTACCAAAAGAAAGGGCCAGCTATATGACCCAGTGCCCCTAACACACATTTGTCAGAAGCTAATTTATGGTTCGTACCCAGTGTTAGAAGAACTTCAAGTGAGTAAGACATTCTTACCTGTTTACTTGGGATGAAACTGGCAGGAGTCATGGCGACTGGCAATGGTCAGGCACGGATCGGTGCAGATGGGCTTGCCTTTGGCATGCCAGCGGCGTGCCCGCTGTGCATCTGCACAGCACCCATGTTCTTATCCATGGAATGGGTCAACAAGACTGCTAACCTATAGGCCAAAAATCGGCCAAAAACATTCCCTAGTTGGCATGATATGAACAAACCACTGCCAACTCAAAATGATGGACAAAAGTACATTTAGCCTCTGGGTTTTTTCCACATATATGACAAAATGCACCATGATTAAACAATACCTCAAGTTAAAAGAAACAAATTGCACCGATTTTAAAATTGCCCCCAAGTTTTAACAGCCTGATAAAGTGCCCCCAGATCATACCAGCAGCGATGAGGAGGTAACAAATACAACAGATATAGTGCCTAGTGAAAAAATAGCATTAGGGTAACAGCAATCTTACTGCCATCGCCCAGCATTTGCGTTCTTATCCGTGGAATGGGTCAACAACTTGACCGCTAAACTGATGGCCCAAAATGGCAGCCAAAAAACATTCCCTAGTCGGCGTGATTTGAACACACCACTGCGACTCAAAATGATGTGCAAAAGTAAATTTAGCCCTTGAGATTTGTCCACATATATGATAAAATGCCCCCAAGTTAAAACAATGCCTCAAGTTAAAAGAAAGAAATCGTGCAGATTTTAAAATTGCCCCTAAGTTTTAGCAGCCTGATAAAGAGCCCCCAGATCACACTAGAAGTGATGAGGATGCAACAAATACAACAGATAAAGTGCCTGGTGCAAAAATAGCGCTAGGGTTCTTATCCAAGGAATGGGTCAACAACTAGACCGCTAACCTGTTGGCCCAAAATGGCATATTTGAAGGTCCTATGTTGTTCACCACATCTCCTGACATTAAGGTCTTTCTAATCAATAGAAGCCATAGCGGAGAAGTCAACCACAGTACTGTGTCCCGATGCTTCAAGGCATTCCTGACTGCACTGTTTACAAGGTAAATGACTACATTGCATTTCCATGCATACTAGCTGAACTACAAAGAGTAAAGCAGGATTTCTACAGAAATGCTAATTTTCCTAATGTTGTTGGTGCAGTGGATGAAACCTGCATTCAACAGAAAACTTCAGAGCTTTGCAAAGTGTGAAGCTCGCAAATTTAAAACAAGCATGGACAAAGCCAATATTCCTGGTCTTGGCAAGCAGGAGCGATAGTTATAAAAAAAATTTAATGCAAGGTTATTACACTAAAATACAAAGAAAGAAATAGAAAAAAAAACATGTTGGCACTCAAATATAGCAGCCATATGCTTGCAATGAAAATGTTAAATGTAAAAATAACTAAAAGTAAGCAGTTTTAATATAACAGGCATGGAAACCCTTTTCAGTTTTTGTGATTCTTATTGGCTCAAAAAAAAGGTACTATTTTCTTTGAACTAAAATTACATGATGCTATAGTTTCAGCAAACGCAGTGATTGAAAAAATAAAAAGGATAAAGAATTGAAAAAAAGTATTGACAAAATAAAGTATTGGTCCATCAGCCCCGGCATTTAAGGGCACTTCTTTTTAGGTGGATGTACACATATGATTAGGATTAGGACACATGCCACCATTCATAGTGCAAGTAATCCAGTGGGCCACTATACATAAATGTATTTTACCAATCCAAAGCTGTAATAGTGTGCCTGAGTGGAAAAATGCTTTTGTCATTTTTCAGCTCCGCGTGGATGGCACTAGCTCACCCTAAGGTTAAAGACCTTGATCTAAAAATGGCAAAAGGCTCTGTCACTTTCTAGCTTGGAATTGGTTGCACTGCACTAATCCTGTGTTTAATAACTCTGCTAGAAAAACAGACATTTAAGATGAACAGATTCAGACTGTCGGTGGAGTTGTTGGGTACTCCACATAAAGAAGCTGCTCTCTGCCTAAACTTGGGAACTCGTCACTAAGGAGAGTCACAGTTACTGAGAAAGAAGTAAGAAAAGAGGGGGGAGTGCCGGTCTTTGAAAAAAAGGGGGGTCGATGAGACCTTTACTTGATGCCCTCACACACCCTGAAGGATGTCATGCTTCATCATGGGGCAGTGCTCCTCGTCGGGCCGGTGCTGCAATGCCCTACGGGTCCCCCGAAGGGTAACTTTGTCAGAGATCTTTTTAGTGATCTAGCCGTTAGGTGTGTGCGGGTCTGAGTTCAAAGGTGTGTGAAGTGTAGATGTTAAAAGGTGGCTAGAGGGGAGCTAAGGTAGTTTAATTTAATGAAAAGAGCCCTCTGTCATCATTAAAAAACCGAAAGGTTGTGTGCTGCTCAAGGGTGATAATGACCCTCAGTAGCTAGACGAGCGTAGAGTCTTTTTAGGATGGGGATAGAAATAAATAAAATAAAAATTTCGTACATCTGGCCCTAAGCTACTACATAAGTTAAATTAGTATTCTTTGTGTACTACTAATCACTGATACTATTTCTAACATATTATGTGAGTTACAGTATGACTGCTTGTATCCATGTGTGAGTGGGTGTCTGAGTGGCTGTATGAGTGTGTGAGTGGGTGTGTGAGTGAGTGGCTGTGTGGGTTAATAAGTGGATGTGTCAGTAATATGGGTTGGTGAGTGGATGTGTGAGTGGCTGTAGTGGTGAGTGAGTGTGTGAGTGAGTGGATGTTTGAGTGGGTATATGGGTAAGTGAGTGGGTGTGTGAGTAGCTGTATTGGAGAGTGCATGTCTGAGTGAGAGTATGTGTGAGTGGTTGTGTGGATGTGTGACTGGGTATGTAAGTGGTTGTGTGAGTAGCTGTATGGGTGGGTGAGTGGGTGTGTGAGTCAGTGTGTGAGTGGCTGTATGGGTGACTGAGTGGCTGTATGGGAGAGTAAGTGGCTGTTTGAGTGGGTGTATGGGTAAGTGAGTGGGTGTGTGAGTAGCTGTATTGGAAAGTACATGTCTGTGTGAGTGGTTGTATGTGTGAGTGAATGGGTGTGTGAGTGGTTGTGTGGATATGTGAATGGGTATGTAAGTGGTTGGGTGGGTGAGTGAATGGGTGTGTGAGTAGCTCTGTTAGTAGCTGTATGGGTGAGTGAGTGGCTATGTAAGTTACTGTTTGGAAGAGCGAGTGGTTGTGTGAGCACTTGTATTTGTCAGTGAGTGGGTGTATGAGTGGCTGTATGGGTGAGTGAGTGGGTGTGTGAGTGGCTCTATGGATGAGTGAGTGGGTGTGTGAATGAGTGGTTGTATGGAATATGAGTGGGTGTATGAGTGATTGTGTGGATGTGTGAGTGTTTCTGTGAATGATATCATCAGTGATGTCTTCAGTGAAGTCATTTAAGATGTCATCAGTGATGTCACTGACAATGTAATGAGTGAGGTAATATGTGAGGTCATAAGCAGAGCATTGTGGATGCATAATTTATAGTTATCTCAGATAACTATAACTGCTTAATTTCAATGGTTTTGTACAAATGAAATCTGAGCCTACCTATAACGTCCCTGCAACCTTTAGTTTTTGTTGTGAGTTTCTAAGATTTTTTAAATTATATTTCCTAACTATAAAGTCCGTGCAACCTTTGTTTTTTTAGTGAATTTCTACTTTATTATGTTATTCGCTAACTATAATGTCCCTGTAACCTTTGGTTTTTTTTTGTGAATACCGAAGGTTTTTTACATTTATTTTCCTAACTGTTACCTGTAACCTTTGAGAATGGGCGTGTGAGTGGCAGTATAGATCCGTGAGTGGGTGTTTAAGTGCCTGTATGGGTCAGTGTGTGGGTGTGTGAGTGGATGTATGGGTCTGTGAGTGGGAGTGGTGTATGGGTGTGTGCTTGGCTGTATGGATCTGTGAGTGGGTGTGTGAGTAGTTGTATAAGTCAGTGACTGGGTGTGTGAGTGACTATATGGGTTGTGATTCGGTGTGTGACTGTATGGGTGTATGATTGGGTGTGTGAGTAGTTTTGAGGGTGTGTGAGTGGGTTTGTGAGTGGGTTTGTGAGTGGCTGAATGGGTCTGTGAATGGGTGTGTGAGTGGTTTTGTAGGTGCGTGAGTGGTTATGTGGCTGTGTGAGTGGCTGTATGGGTCTGTGAGTGGGTGAGAGAGTAGTTTTGTGGGTGTGTGAGTGACAATATGGATGTGTGTGTGTGAGAGTGTGAGAGTCTGTTTGGGTCTGTGAGTGGATGTAAGAGTGGCAGAGTGGGTGTGTGTGTGGGTGTCTGAGTGTCTGTGTGGGTGTGTCAGTAGATATGTGAGTGACTGGACCAGAACTGAACCTCACCTGCCTCTTTATCCAACAAGAGTCCACAGTTTTATACAAAATGTCTACTCAACTTGAGTACTTTCTACTGGTTAATTAGTAAGTGCTACCTTGTTGGGTAAATGTGTACTGCATATTCTACACTACAGCTGCAGAATGGACCATGAGGAAATGTCTCCAGTGACCTTGGGCCAGATTCACAGAACTAACTTAAGACAAAATCCTAAACTTACTACCATTTTGGTATTCACAGAAGGCATTTACTCATTTTGGTATTCACAGAAGGCACTTACTTACTCATTTTGAGTAACTTACTCATTTTGAGTAACTTACTCATTTTGTGTAACTTACTCATTTTGGTATTCACAGAAGGCACTTACTCATTGATGAGTAAGTGCCTTCTGTGAATACCAAAATGAGTAAGTTACACAAAATGAGTAAGTGACTCCAAATGAGTAAGTTACTCATTTTAGTATTCACAGAAGGCACTTACTCATTGATGAGTAAGTGCCTTCTGTGAATACCAAAATGAGTAAGTTACACAAAATGAGTAAGTAAGTGCCCTCTGTGAATACCAAAATGAGTATGTGCCTTCTGTGAATACCAAAATGGTAGTAAGTTTAGGATTTTCTCTTAAGTTAGTTCTGTGAATTGGGCCCAATGTGTGCATTTCGGCAATGTGAGTGTTCCTCGTGCATCTTCCTCCAGAAAACTCTGATGACATGAATCCTCCTATAGAGAAGACCAAAATACTATAAAGAGCAGTATCTCCACCAAACAAGGTTACTTCCTCTGAACTTTATAAAGTAAGTGCTTCTTTGTTTGGTGGAGATGCCCTCATATTCTTTGGCATCAGGATCATATCACAAAAGTTTGCTGGAAATGCGCTGGGCGGACTTTTGGTAAGCTGTCCATCATTCTTGCAAAAAAGGGAAGACCTTTGCATACTACT
The DNA here is from genome assembly GCA_963921515.1 of Calotriton arnoldi. Lineage (NCBI taxonomy): Eukaryota > Metazoa > Chordata > Amphibia > Caudata > Salamandridae > Calotriton > Calotriton arnoldi. The sequence goes on from CAWUFW010016886.1 coordinate 245,363, forward strand.
AAGGTGGACAGGGCAGAGCCAAGCGGGCAGGGCTTCCATGTGATTTTGCATATTTGAATACTTGTAGTAATTTAAAGGGAGAATCATGGACTCTGCTCCCAGCAGGAGTGGCCAAGAAAGAACCCACTCATCACGCTCAGTACAGATTGTGCTCCAATACATCAACAGTGCATTCACATCCATCAAGGTCCATTAAAGAAGGGGACGGGCGGCCCCCTCCATAGGCCGATTTGCGCCCTGGGGATGCATCCCTTGGGGTGTGCCACTTGATGTTGGGTGCCCTGGAGCCCTCCCAGGGCATCCAGTGTGCAGTGTTGGGGACTGCAGGGAGAGCATCAATGCCCCGCAGACCCTGCCGGCTCCCCACCATCAGCAGGAGCCGGCATTGCTCCCATACACAGGGAGCAGCAAAAAATGCTGCTCCTTGTGTGCAGGAGCAATTCTTTCATCTGCTTTCCTGCCCGCTACGGGAAGGAAAACAGATTAAAAAAAGTCCTCTCCCAGCAAGCAGGAGCAATTTTCCTTCTCCCGCACGCTGGGAGCAGACTTACTGTTTGTTCTCGCTTGGCGGGAGATGTCAAAGCTCCCGCCGAGCAACAGAAAACTACTATGCTCCGAAGGTGGGCACCTCAGGACATAGGGAGCCATCCCTGGGGGGTGGCAGTCCCTAGGGCCATTAATGGCTCCAGAAGGGGGTGTACGGCCCCACTCCTTCATTTTTTTTCTGACTAGCAAGTGGTGGTCCCCAGGCCGAAAACAGGGCCCCATTCTCTTTTTTTTACAAATTGGCCAATCCCCGGGGAGGTGTTGGTCCCTGGGGCCGAATATGGCCCGGGAGGGGGGCACGTGGCCCTCCTCCCTCTCTAAATTGTATTTGTAGCCCCGGGGAGGTGGTGGTTCTTGGGACCCTTAAGGGCAATGGAGGGCGGTCCACGCGGCCCCCCTCCAAGTTATTAATAAAGCCCCGGGGAAGTGGTGGTCCCCGGGGATCTAGAATTGGTCTGCCCAGGAGATGTAATGGTTCCCCAGGGCCAAGATTGGCCATGGGGAGGGGGGGGTCGCATGCACCCCCCTCCCTGCAAAATATATTTTAAAATGCCACCAGGACCTGGCCCACCTGGGGGATTAACTAGAAACAAGCGCCATAGACCGCGCTTGTTTTCAATTTTGTCATAAACGTTTTGCTTTTTTCTCTCCCCGGCTTCATGTATCACCCTGAAACTTTCAACACAGCAGCTGAACTGAGTGTTGTAATAATTTTGAAAATTTCGTGAAGATTCGTCAAACGGTGCCAAAGTTATTGGCAAAACAAAAAATGCTTTTCCTATGGAAACTAAGTCCTAACTATAACTATCTACAGGCGACCATATATATACATAGATAGATATATCTATATATATATATATATATATCTCTATATATAGATATATATATATCTAAATATATAGATATATAGATATCTAAATATATAGATATATAGATATATATAGATATTTATCTATCTATTCCTGCTTGTGCTGTGTTCCTAATAAAAGTAGGCCTTTTGGGAGTGCGTCTTCGTCGAGGGCACCTCTCTCTTTGCAAGTATTACAGCCAGTCCAGCCATGGAGGCGCACCACTGCAGAAACCAGCGGGCTAGTGACTTTGATTGTTAGTCACTTTTGGAGCAATCGGCTTGGAGGTAATTTCCAGCACAGCAAGGAATGGGACATTGTTGTAGCCCACTGGAGGGTTTTTGAACTTATTTTTACTTATTACATAGAGATGGCAGACCCACTGGGTTTAGAAGGCATTGTGTGGAACTACCTTTACCACCATGCACTAGCATTGTCACAAGACGGCCCATTGGGGTGGTACTCTACTTAAAAGGTATTCAGGTGCCTGCAATCATGCTGCTGCCTCTCTGTGCTTTGCCTGTGATCAAGGACTCCTATGTCCGAAATGAGTTAGGCTGATGAAATTTAAGGCAATGTAAGTTTCTGCTTGTGCTTTGATCCTAATAAAAGTAAGCCTTTAGGAGTGCGTCTTCGTCGAGGGCACCTCTTTCTTTATATATGTATATATATATATATATATATATATATCACCAACTCCGCAGCTGAGCAGCAGCAACTTCTCCTCGCCACCTCCACAACAGGCACGGACATGGACCAGCAGGTAAGTGCAAAAATTATTTATTAGCTATATGCCGCCATAACGTTTCGGCTCGTCCGAGCCTTGTTCACATGACAATGTGATAGTGGCAGATCACAGCTTTTAAAGTGACAGTGCATTGTTCAAATTCCACCACGTGACAATAGTTACAATGGAAATGGTAAAAATATTGCGGCCATATATAATCATTAAGCATAAATATTTCCAAATTCTTGTCCTACATATCTCAATATTTACTGGATAAAGTGCATATAGTGCTGATATGTGCAAAACTGCGTTCATGTAAAATACATTATAAAATACCACAATTTAAATGATAGAAGTTGGTGGCTGGGAATGTCCATATCGAGATCCTGCGACAAATTTAAACACATAATACTCAATGTCATTATTCATAGGATAAATCCCTGGAAATAGTAGACCACCAACAAACCTCAGATAACCTATATGTACAAACCACGCTATATTTTTATAAATTCACAGTCCATTCTATTACTGCATATATTGTGCATAATGTAATTAGCCTTCCCAGTTCCATAGATGTATCCACCCGTACTGGTTAATGATGTATCCACAGGCCTTAGTACATGGAATATCGTTATCCTTACACTTGTTGGCTTTGATATAGACTGCAGAAGTCCATCAGCCCTGTTATCAAACCAATTTTCTAATTTAAATAATAAAATACTATTGGTCAGAAAGGATTATGGATCTCATTCCCCAAGGGTGTACATACATTACCGATAGATTATATGTATTTTCTATCGTGAAAATCATTTTTGTAAATGCCTGGTATGTATCATATTAAACAAAATATATTCAAGCTATAGAACAAATTGGGGAAATTCAAAACTAATGGGATAAATCCCTATTTCATTTTATTCAATGGTATGTCGTCCTTGAATTGCCATTTCCATATTCCAACTTACTATGTGCAAACTAGTGCTGTGCAAAGTATTTAGTGATAATTAAAATCAGTGATCCATCTATTATATTTTTTCTACTACTGGTGATTCCCTTGTTTCTTTTAATATTATCCACACTTTTTATAGATTTCTTTTACCATTTTTGCTTTTAATTTTCCTTGTTATTCTCCTTGTCTTCTCTTGAATTTCACTTACTTATCTTCATCTTATAACATAATCTGAAATTTGGCTCATCAAAATGTTATGGTTTTTCAGAAGACAATATACTTCGCTGAGGTAAAAAATGGCTCATAGCTAAGAGGGTACTTAGAGGCTGCATGTAACAAAATAATTATATAGCACATATGTTCTTATTGAATCAAATATAACGACTCAGACGACTAGTTCTAAAGGCATGTTAGAAAAATGATATCGATGGTCTCTATGAGGTACACTTTGGCTACAATACAGCAAGGGTAAAACAGAATAAAAGATGTTTAAAAGATGTTAAAATTCATATAGTCATAGAAAAAAGGGGGGGGGAAACAATAAGAAATCTTTTTTAAAAATATTATCTAAAATTTATTGTACCTTTTCCTATCCTTTAAAAAAACAGTATCTCTGTTTTCCCTCTTTCAAATTTACCTATCTATCTATCAGTTTTTACACCAAACATGTATGTAGATCCTCCGTGACATTGAGTCCGCCAGGATTCTTAGTATCAAGCTGGAGAATATATCTAGTTTCCAGCTTGCGAAGCTTGGACTCCCTATCACCACCTCTCCTGCTTGCAGTCACTGCATCAATAACAAAGTACTTTAAACCCTGGTTTTCACTATGATGTAGCTCCTTAAAATGCCTAGCCACCGGATATGTATTATCCTGATTGGCTATTGCCCGAAGATGCTGTAGTATACGCTTATGCACCGCAAGTTTGGTACTACCAACATATTTGAGTCCACAGGGGCATATAAGTACGTATACTTCAAATTCGGTTTTACAGGTTAGCACTTTGCTAATTTGGTGTTCCTTATTACTGAAAGCATCTATGTATGTCTTCATGTTGATACCATGCGTGCAGGATTTACATGTTCTGCACTTGTAGAAGCCGCTATTTGTTTGGAGCCATGTCGTTTTTTCAATGGTCTCAGGACTAGTGTTGACCAGGCAGTCCTTCATAGAGGGCGCCTTGCTAAAAGTGATAGAGGCCTTACGTGGTAATGTTGGACCTATGACTGGATCATTTAGTATAATGGGCCAACTGCGATTGATAATTCTGTATAGATCAGAGTGTTGTTTGCTGTAGCCCATAATAATTCTAAATGTGCTAGATGGAGCAACTTCTTGGTCCAAATCGCTTTTGCTGGTTACTAACGCTACAGCCTCATCTGGCCTGTATTTTTTGAGGAGCTCACATCGGCTACTTTTCATAGATTTGATTATAGCATTATCAATAATGTTTTCTGTGTAGCCTCTTTCTAAAAACCTGAGCTTACTGGCCTGTTGTGCTACTGTTAAATCTAAATCGTTGCTGCACACACTCCTGAGGCGAAGCATCTCCCCATACGGTATGCTTGTTATCAAGTGTGCCCGGGTGTGCACTGCCTGCGTGTATATATATATATATGCAAAAACAGAAGTAGAGAACTCTGGGTAGTTCTCAAATTTAGGTGGAAAGCAGCTCCAGTAAGAGCACTCTCAACACCAGCGACACTCTAAATTTGCTCACCTCAAATGTCTGCTTTTCTATCAAAGTTTTTAAGCATAGGATTAGCGGAGTGCTATCCACACCGAGATAGAAAGGGACAAAGTATTTTGCCATTTTTACAGCAAAGTCTTTAAGCAAAGGATTAGCACAGTGCTATCCCTGCCGAGCTGTAAAATGGCCAAAGCCTTTTACCACTCCAGGCACAGTATTACAGCTTTGGATTGGGAAAATACCATCCAAGCCAACCTGAAATGAATAAAAGCAACCCCTGACACGTGTTTCGCTCTCGTTAGAGCTCTTCAGAGAGGTATAGCTTTGTCCAGACACAAGGGAGCACCCAGTATAAGTCAAAACAAAACCCTTTCAGGCATAGAGTGATGAATAATTTATGCAAAAACAGAAGCAGAGAACTCTGGGTAGTTCTCAAGTTTAGGTGGAAAGCAGCTCCAGTAAGAGCACACTCAACACCAGCGACACTCTAAATTCGCTCACCTAAAATGTCTGCTTTTCTATCAAAGTTTTTAAGCATAGGATTAGCGCCTCAGGACACAAGGGGACTTCATCTCCCGAGCAGCAGTGCGCCAGGAGGCGCGTTTGCAGAGTAGTGTAAAAAGGGGGCGTGGCCTCGGACCACTCTCAGCAATCCAGCTGTATGGGGCTTACTGGAGTTAACAAAAGGGCTAATTTACCCCCAGGGACCCTCAGGAGGAAAGGGAACTTCAGCCCCTAACCAAGAGCGTGCCAGGAAGCGCGTTTGCAGAGTGGTGGAGAAAGGGGGCATGGCTTGTGTCCACCTCTCAGCAATCCCTCTGTGTGGGGCTTACTGGAGGTAAGAGGTAGGCTAGTTGGCCCCTAAAGGACACCCAGCAGCGAAGGGGACTTCAATCCCCATCCAAGAGCGTGCCAGGGAGCGCGTTTGCAGAGTGGTGGGCAAAGGGGGCGTGGCTTGCTATGAGAACTTAGCAATCCTGCTGCGTGGGACTTACTGGAGGTAATAGGAGGGGTAGTTGGCCCCCAAGGGGCCAACTACCCCTCTTGTTACCTCCAGTAAGTCCCACACAGTGGGATTGCTAAGACGTCTTCGGAGTCCATGCCCCCCTTTCTGCACCACTCTGCAAACGCACCTCCTGGCAGACTACTGGATGGGGGATGAAGTCCAATTTACTCCTGAGGGACTTTGGGGGCCAAGAAGCCCTCCTGGTACCTCCTGTAAGCCCTACGCAGCGGAATTCTTGAGCGCTGGTCGGAGGCCCAGCACCCTTTCTCCACCACTCTGCAAACGTGACTACTAGTTATAGAAATGTTTGCAATGTAATAGGTTTCGCATTTGTGAGAGTTAGAGCTATTGGCGTTGTAAATGTAAAAGTTTTTTACTAATGTTTTTTGGAGTGGAGTGGATGTACGTTGTGTGTAGTGGAATTATGTGGTATGTTGTGCAGTGAAATTATGTGGATAGAAAGTATGTGGTATTTAGTGTATAGGAATTATGTAGAGTGGGATTATGTGTTATGGAGAGTAATTATGTGGTATGGTAGTCTGTGTTGTGGAGTGGTAACCTCAGGTTTAGTCTTCCTCGTTTCCATAGAAGCTCAACTATGAACTCAGTGAGACAAAAAACAGAAGGAATCACTGAGGAGCACTTGTGGACCTAGTCAGAGGTATGAGAGGGCCACTGGAATTATGCGACTGTTTGGCTGCACCGACTTTCGCACAATTATACATTTCCTGCATTAGCCACATAATTCATCATCTGCTCCTTAATCTGCAGATTTGAACAAAAAAAGCCTTGTTTCTAGCTCAAACGTTACCAAAAATGCAGCGACAAGTGTTACAGCGTGGTGGAAGGCCCTTTGCAATCCTAGAATGGTCACCTGTTACTTATTGCTAAATGTGGGTGTTAAATTGGTACTAATGGTGTGCAAGCCACTCTTGCTTCCTTCTGCGCCTCTCTTGCCTCTTTCTGCATTTCTGTTGCTTCTTTATGCACATTTCTTTCTTTTTCTGCACTTCTCTTGCCTCTTTCTGCAAATCTCTTCTACTTTCTGCACCTCTCTTCCCTCTTTCTGCACGTCTGTTGCCTCTTTCTGCACCTCATTTGCTTCTTTCTGTACCCCTCTTGCCTCTTTCTGCACCCTTCTTCCCTCTTTCTGCACCTCTCTTGCCTTTTTCTGTACCCCTCTTACGTCTTTCTGCACCCTTTTTGCCTCTTTCTGCACCTCTGTTCCTTCTTTCTGCACTTCTTTTGTTTCTTTCTGCACCTGTCTTGCTTCTTTCTGCACCCCTCGTGCCTCTCTCTCCACCCCTCTTCCCTCTTTCTGCACTTCTGTTGCTTCTTTCTGTACTTATCTTGCTTCTTTCTGCACCTCACTTGCCTCTTTCTGCACCTCTGTTGCTTCTTTCTGCAGTTCTCTTCCTCTTTCTGCACCCCTCCTGCCTGTTTCTCTATCCCTCCTGCCTCTTTGTGCACCTCTCCTACCCCTTTCTGCACCCCTCTTGCCTCTTTTTCCACCTCTGATGGTTCTTTCCGCACCTCTTTTGCTTCGTTCTGCACTTCACGTGCCTTTTTCTGTACCCCTCTTGCCTCTTTCTGCACCTCTGTTGGTTCTTTCTGCACTGCTCTGGCTTCTTCCTGCACTTCTGTTCTAAATTTCTACATCCCTCTTGCCTTTTTCTGCATCCCTCTTCCCTCTTTCTGCACCTCTCTTGCCTCAGTCTGCCCATCTGTTCCCTCTTTCTGCACCCCTTTTGCCTGTTTCTGCAACTCTCTTGCCTCTTTCTGTAGTTCTCTTGCCTCCTTCTGCACCTCACTTGCCTCTTTTTGCACCTCTGTTGGTTCTCTTGCACTGCTCTTGCTTCTTTCTGCACCTCTCTTGCAAATTTCTGCACCCCTCTTGCCTCTTTCTGCACCCCTTTTACCTGTTTCTGCACCTCTCTTGCCTCTGTCTGCATCTCTGGTTCCTCTTTCTGTACCTCTTTTGCCTGTTTCTGCAACTCTCTTACCTTTCTGCAGTTTTCTTGCCTCCTTCTGCACCTCTGTTGCTTCTTTCTGCACTTCTCGTGCCTCTTTCTGCACCCCTATTGGTTCTTTCTGCACTTCTCTTGCCTCTTTTTGTACCTCTCTTACATCTTTCTGCAACTTTCTTGCCTCTTTCTACACCTCTCTTCCCTCTTTCTGCACCACTCTTGCCTCTTTTTGTACCTCTGTTGCTTCTTTCTGCATTTCTCTTGGTTCTTTCTGCACCCTTCGTGCCTCTCTCAGCACCTCTGTTGCTTCTTTCTACACTTCTCTTCCTTCTTTCTGCACTCCTCGTGCCTCCTTCTGCACCTCTGTTGCTGCTTTCTCCACTTCTCTTGGTTCTTTTGCACTGCTCTTGCCTCTTTCTGCATCACTCTTGCCTCTTTAAGCACCTCTTTTGCTTCTTTCTGCACTTCTCTCTCCTCTTTCTGCACACCGCTTGCCTCTTTCTGCACCTCTGATGGTTCTTTCTGCACTTCTATTGCCTCTTTCTGCACCTCTCTTGCTTCTTTCTGCAGCTGACTTGCCTCTTTCAGCACCTCTGTTGTCTCTTTCTGCACCCGTCTTCTCTCTTTCTGTACCTTTCTTGCCTGTTTCTGTACCTTTCTTGCCTGTTTCTGCACTTTCCATGCTTCTTTCTGCACCCCTGTTGTCTCTTTCTGCACTCGTCTTCCCTCTTTCTGTACATTTCTTGCCTGTTTCTGCATCTCACTTGCCTCTTTCTGCACTTTTCTTGCTTCTTTCTACATCTCTGTTGCTTCTTTCAGCAATTCTCTTGCCTCTTTCTGCACTTCTCTTGCCTGTTTCTGTACCTCTCTTGCCTCTTTCTGAACCTCTTTTGCCTCTTTCTGCACCTCACTTGCTTCTTTCTGCACTTCTGTTGCCTCTTTCTGCACCCCTGTTGCTTCATTCTGCACTTTCCATGCTTCTTTCTGCACATGTCGTGCTTCTTTCTGCACCCCTGTTGTCTCTTTATGTACCTCTTTTGCCTGTTTCTGCAACTCTCTTGCCTCTTTCTGCAGTTCTCTTGCCTCTTTCTGCACCTCTGTTGCTTCTTTCTGCACTTCCCTTGCCTCTTTCTGCACCCCTGTTGCTTCATTCTGCACTTTCCATGCTTCTTTCTGCATCTGTCTTGCTTCTGTCTGCACCCCTGTTGTCTCTTTCTGCACTCGTCTTCCCTCTTTCTGTACCTTTCTTGCCTGTTTCTGCATCTCACTTGCCTCTTTCTGCACCTCTGTTGCTTCTTTCTGCACTTCTCATGGTTCTTTCTGCACTGCTCTTGTCTCTTTCTGCATCCCTCTTGCCTCTTTGAGCACCTCTTTTGCTTCTTTCTGCACTTCTCTCTCCTCTTTCTGCACCCCTCTTGCCTCTTTCTGCACCTCTGATGCTTCTTTCTGCACTTCTATTGCCTCTTTCTGCACCTCTCTTGCTTCTTTCAGCCGCTGACTTGCCTCTTTCAGCACCTCTGTTGCTTTTTATGCAGATCTTGCTTCTTTCTGCACTTCACTTGCCTCTTTCTGCACTTCTCTTGCTTCTTTCTACACCTCTGTTGCTTCTTTCAGCAATTCTCTTGCCTCTTTCTGCACTTCTCTTCCTTCTTTCTGCACCCCTCCTGCCTCTTTCTGTACCTCTCTTGCCTCTTTGTGCACATCTCCTACCTTTTTCTGCACCCCTCTTGCCTCTTTTTGCACCTTTGTTGATTCTTTCTGCACTACTCTTGCTTTTTTCTGCACCTCACTAGCCTCTTTCTGTACTTCTCTTGCTTCTTTCTACACCTCTGTTGCTTCTTTCAGCAATTCTCTTGCCTCTTTCTGCACTTCTCTTCCTCTTTTTGCTCGCCTCCTGCCTCTTTCTGTACCTCTCTTGCCTCTTTGTGCACCTCTCCTACCTCTTTCTGCACCCCTCTTGCCTCTTTTTGCACCTCTGTTAGTTCTTTCTGCACTGCTCTTGCTTCTTTCTGCACCTCACTTGCCTCTTTTTGCACTTCTCTTGGTTCTTTCTAAACCTCTTGCTTCTTTCAGCAATTTTCTTACCTCTTTCTGCACTTCTCTTGCTTGTTTCTGCACCTCTCTTGAGTCTTTCTGCACCTCTGTTGCCTCTTTCTGCACGTCACTTGCTTCTTTCTGCACCTCTCTTGCCTCTTTCGGCACCTCTGTTGCTTCTTTCTGCATCCCTCCTGCCTCTTTCTGCACCCCTCTTCCCTCTTTGTGCAACTCTCTTGCCTCTTTCTACCCCTCTCTTCCCTCTTTCTGCACCACTCTTGCCTCTTTCTGTACCTCTGTTGCTTCTTTCTGCACTTCTCTTGCCTCTTTCTGCACCCTTCGTGCCTCTATCAGCACCTCTGTTGGTTCTTTCTGCACTGCTCTTGCTTCTTATGCACCTCACTTGCCTCTTTCTGCACTTCACTTGCTTCTTTCTACACCTCTGTTGCTTCTTTCAGCAATTCTCTTGCCTCTTTCTGCACCCCTGTTCCCTGTTTCTGCAACTTTCCTGCCTGTTTCTGCACCTCTCTTGCCTCTTTCTGTACCTCTGTTGCCTCTTTCTGCACTTCTCTTGCTCTTTCTGCACCCTTCATGCCTCTTTTAGCACCTCTGTTGGTTCTTTCTGCACTGCTCTTGCTTTTTTCTGCACCTCACTTGCCTCTTTGAGCACCTCTTTTGCTTCTTTCTGCACTTTTCTCTCTTCTTTCTGAACCCCTCTTGCCTCTTTCAGCACCTCTGTTGCTTTTTTCTGCAGATCTCTTGCCTCTTTCTGCACCTCACTTGCCTCTTTCAACACCTCTGTTGCTTTTTTCTGCAGATCTCTTGCCTCTTTCTGCACCCCTCTTTTCTTTTTCTGCACCTCTTTTGCCTCTTTCTGCACTTCTCTTGCTTCTTTCTACACCTCTGTTGCTTCTTTCAGCAATTCTCTTGCCTCTTTCTACACTTCTCTTCCTTCTTTCTGCACCCCTCCTGCCTATTTCTGTACCTCTCTTGCCTCTTTGTGCACCTCTCCTACCTTTTTCTGCACCCCTCTTGCCTCTTTCAGCACCTCTGTTGGTTCTTTCTGCACTGCTCTTTCTTTTTTCTGTACCTCACTAGCCTCTTTCTGCACTTCTCTTGCTTCTATCTACACCTCTGTTGCTTCTTTCAGCAATTCTCTTGCCTCTTTCTGCACTTCTCTTCCTTCTTTCTGCACCCCTCCTGTCTCTTTCTGTATCTCTCTTGCCTCTTTGTGCACCTCTCCTACCTTTTTCTGCACCCCTCTTGCCTCTTTCAGCACCTCTCTTGCCTCTTTCTGCACTTCACTTGCTTCTTTCTACACCTCTGTTGCTTCTTTCAGCAATTCTCTTTCCTTTTTCTGCACTTCTCTTCCTTCTTTCTGCCCCGTCCAGCCTCTTTCTGTACCTCTCTTGTCTCTTTGTGCACCTCTCTTGCCTCTTTCTGCACTTCACTTGCTTCTTTCTGCACCTCTCTTGCCTCTTTCTGCACTTCACTTGCTTCTTTCTGCACTTCTCTTGCCTCTTTTCGCACCTCTTAGTTAGAGGTAGTTTTAATCCCCCTGCCCTATTATGTACTAGGGCCTTACAGGGGAGGTCATGCCAATCACAGGGGTACCCCACGCCATAGTGTACCCTAGTGTATGTAGGTGTTTTCACTGTATTCTAAGTGTCTTTCAGCATAGCACTGGCTCCGGGCCTGGTTAGTCAGAGTCAGTTACCACCAGTACCAGTCAGCAAAATGTTGGGGGCACAGGATGACTTTATAACAAGGCCTCTTTCTGCACCTCTGTAGGTTCTTTCTGCATATCTCTTACTTCTTTCTGCACTTTTCTTCATCTTTCTGGACTTCTGTTGCCTCTTTCTGCATTTCTCTTGCTTCTTTCTGCACCTTTCTTCCTCTTTCTGCACATGTCCTACCTCTGTAGGCATAGTTAGAAATTAGCATTTAAAAAACCTTTGAAATTCACTCACAAAACCATAGGTTTAAGAGACGTTATAGTTAGAAATTAGCATTTAAAAAACCTTTGAAATTCACTGAAAAAACCATAGGTTTCAGGGACGTTATAGTTAGAAATTAGCATTTAAAAAACCATAGAAATTCACTGAAAAAACCACAGGTTTCAGGGACATTATAGTTCGTTGGACAATTCACTCGTACAAAACCAGAGAAATTTGGCTGTTATAGTTAGTTGAGCTAAGTATAACTTGCGCCCCCACAATGCACTGCTGATGATGACATCACATATTACATCACTCATGACATGGTCAGTGACATCACTGATGACATCACTGATGACATCTCAAATGACATCACTGATGACATCATCCACGTGATCCTCTGATGCACCTCCTCACAGCCTAATATAACCTTTGATACACCCACTCTAAAATACAGACTGCCGTTCTCGAAACCATAGACACACCAATACCAGTTACTACATACTCACTCAATGATTCTTAGGTCTACACACACATCCACTCACTCACCCATACAGTCACTCCTACACAGCTAGTTAGTCATGCAAAGAATCAATCACACTCCCATTTACTCACCTATACAGTTATACACACACCACCTCACTTATTCACAGAGATACTAACACATACTTACTCTCTTATACAATCAATGACACAAGCACACACTCATCCACACAGCCACTCTCACAATCACTCACTCTCACATATAGTCATTTATATACTCCAACACTCACATATACTGCCTTTCACATATGTAGTTACTCACACATGTACCACTGAGACATCCATTCACTCACCAACACAGCTATACACACACTCACCCACCCATACAGCCCCTCACAGACGCACTCTTGAACCCATACACCCAGTGAATCACCCACTCATACATCCATGCACATACCCTGCGGACTGCTGTTTTACTCGCGCTGAATTGCCTTTTTAAAATTGTTTGAATTTCATGTATTTTAAGTAACTTTTAACTTAAATACCAACGTTTGCATTCTGCTGGTGACGCTGGCTCTCTAGCGGTCTCCTGAGCACACCCCTCGGCTTTAGCCAATCTCGCCGGGCGGGGGAGGAGCCATAGGCGGGGAACCTGTACTTATGGCCGCTGCAGCGCGGGAGCGGTCACTCTAGAATTGTGCCGCTACCCTGCGGACTGCCGTTTTACTCGCGCTGAATTGCCTTTTTAAGATTGCTTGAATTTGATGTATTTTAAGTGGCTTTTAACTTAAATACCAACGTTTGCACTCTGCTGGCGGCGCTGGCTCTCTAGCGGTCTCCTGAGCACACCCCTCAGCTTTAGCCAATCACGCCGGGCGGGGGAGGAGCCATAGAGGGGGAACCTGTACTTATGGCCGCTGCAGCGCGGGAGCGGGCACTCTAGAATTGTGCCGCTACCCTGCGGACTGCTGTTTTACTCGCGCTGAATTGCCTTTTTAAAATTGCTTGAATTTGATTTATTTTAAGTAACTTTTAACTTAAATACCAACGTTTGCACTCTGCTGGCGGCGCTGGCTCTCTAGCGGTCTCCTGAGCACACCCTTCGGCTTTAGACAATCACGCCGGGCGGGGGAGGAGCCATAGACGGGGAACCTGTACTTATGGCCGCTGCAGCGCGGGAGCGGGCACTCTAGAATTGTGCCGCTACCCTGCGGACTTCTGTTTTACTCGCGCTGAATTGCCTTTTTAAAATTACTTGAATTTGATTTATTTTAAGTAACTTTTAACTTAAATACCAACGTCTGCACTCAGCTGGCGGCGCTGGCTCTCTAGCGGTCTCCTGAGCACACCCCTCGGCTTTAGCCAATCACGCCGGGTGGGGGAGGAGCCATAGGCGGGGAACTTGTACTTATGTCCGCTGCAGTGCGGGAGCGCAGCGGACGTGCGCAGCGGGTGCGCCAAAGGCAAGCCCGTCTGCGCCTGTCCGCGCCCTGACAGGCCCAGGGGCCATAAACCATGCCCAAATCCTCTCTTATTCCTCAGAGACACTTAGAAAACTCCATCAGGATTCGCTCTCACTCAACACTGTCATTTGTATGCGCTTGAGCTTCACCGAAATCCTTCAGACACGGAGATCCTTCCCAGAAATCTTAGAACCTATCTTCCACACACCCCGGGCACCGGGTATTATCCAACTTAAGCATACAGCACTAGGTATATATTATCTAAACACCCGTTCCTTAGTCAAACATCAGCTGGATGTTTTCCTGCTCCTAGTGTCCGAAAAACCAGACATCTTTCTTGTAACGGAAACATGGTTGACTATCGACTCCACCCCTGATATCCTGGCCGCACTGCCTAACGACTACTACATCCTCCATGTGAATCGCCCACCCGGAAAGATGGGTGGTGGAGTAGCAGCGATCATCCATCGTGACCATAAATTCACTGCCATTACTCCTTTAAGTCTCCCTGCAGTGGATAACATCGTCATCAAATTAGAGTCCAATTCTGCCTCGCTTATCTGTGTCCTGGTCTACAGACCCCCACAGCACATGCCCCTGTTCCCTCTTTCGCTGAGTGAACAAATAGCCAACCTCGTAACAAATTATGCTAAGATACTGTTAATAGGTGATCTAAACTACTGGTCTAATGACACACTTGGCGGGCCCCACTCTGCCGAATTGACTGATCTATTAACCAACCTAAACTTTACCCAGCACCTATCTTCAGCCACACATACCAAAGGACACATATTGGACCAAGTCTGGACCACAAACCTTACAGTGTCCGCGCCCACGATCCTACCATGTATATGGTCTGATCATCACCTAATAAAATTCACGGTAATGATTCCTATCAGTAGTAAGACCCCCACGGCCGAGGGGGGTATGATTAGGAAATGGAGTGCCCTTAACAAACAGGAATTTCAGGACACATTGGCCAGCTCAACCCCAACCTTTGACTCTGATGTCGATCTCCTAGAAGCAAATATCTCAGCCTGGCTACTAGCGGCTAGTGATATGCATGCCCCACTTAAAAAACTAAAACGAGCTCGCCGCTCTGATGCACAGAAATGGTTCTCTGATGAACTAAGAGAACAAAAATGGAGATTGAACTATTCCCTAGAAGGGAAATGCCACTATTCGGAAGCACGGAAAGAATATAAAAAAGCTATTATTGTAGCCAAGGCTGCTCATTTCTCCGCTAGAATTTTAAACTCTAACAACAGGTCGAAGGAAATCTTCTCTATTGCTAATGAACTATCTAATGCAGAGAGAGTCCTACCGAAACCCACACCTACCCAAGAACTCTGCGACTCTCTGAATAACTACTTTTTGGAAAAAATCTCTACCATTAAAGCCAGTATCCCAATACGAAGCCCCATTGAGACACCGCTCACTACGATGAGGAACCCTTTTACCTTGGATCACTTCCCAGCCATTAGTACCCAGTCCTTCCTGGACTTGCTGTCCAGAGTAGAATCTGGCTCCCCCATGGATTGCTGCCCACCTCATATCTTAAAAGACACCCTCTCCGCCCTGCCGTGCTCCACCATGACCCTCCTGAATGAGTCCCTCTCGCAGGGCCGTGTCCCTAAAGTATTCAAAGACGCAATCGTGGTCACCCTCCTAAAAAACCTGGAGCAGACCCTCAAAATCTGTCAAACTATCGCCCCATCTCCCTGCTCCCTTACTTGGCCAAAGTACTGGAAGCCCACGTGGCAAAGTGCTTGTCCAACTTCATGGAACATTCTGATTATCTAGACCCACACCAAGCCGTATTCCGTCCAGCTCATTCTACGGAGACAGTGATATTGGCAGTCCTGGACGCTTTACGAGATAAAGCTGACAGAGGCATTCCGCAGGCCCTGGTGCTATTAGATCTCTTGGCCGCCTTCAACACGGTCGATCATGGTATTTTGAGGGACCGTGTCAGGCAGGCCGGCATCCAGGGCTCAGCCTTCAGCTGGATTAGCTCTTTTCTCGAAGGCCGCACTCAAGCAGTACGCTTAGCCTCATTCACTGCACCCAAGCTAACGACTATGTGTGGGGTCCCACAGGGATCATCACTATCCCCCCATCTGTTTAATCTTTACCTCTTACCTCTGATTCAGTCCCTGAAGGAAAGGAATGTGACCACCTTCAATTATGTCGATGATCTGCAGTTAACGTTTACCATAGATAACTCACCTAACTCAGTTCTTGAATTCCAGGCCACCATGCTCCATATTCGCCACTGGATGGACCGAAACCATTTAAAACTCAATCCAGGCAAGACTGAACTAGTTCTGACAGGGAGCAGTCAGATCTTCTGGGGCCCACACTACTGGCCTTCGGAACTCGGATCCCCCCCGAACCCTCTACCTCTGTCAAGAGCCTTGGGGTCACCATAAATAACGACCTATCGTTAAGATCTCATGTTGGTGCGGTGGTCTCGTCCTGTTTCTTTCAGCTATGAAAGATCAGCAAGATCAGCCGTCTGCTCACTCACGCAGCGCTGATACAGGTCGTGATAGCCATGGTGCTATCACACTTAGACTACGCTAACTCAATCTACCTAGGCATGCCACTTTTCCTGATCAAGCAGCTTCAGATGGTTCAGAACCAAGCAGCGAGACTGATCCACCAGCAACCCAGATGGCAATTAGCCAGACCTCTTTTTAAAAAACGACACTGGCTCCCCATTCCCCAACGCACGGCCTTTAAGACGGGATGCCTAATTTTTAAATCTCTACATGGTCGGAGCCCCATATTCATTAACTGCCTCTTATCTAGGTACAGTCCCTCTCGCAACCTCCGCTCAGTACACCTCCAGTTACTGACCACCCCTGCCTTCAAGCTAAAACGACAAGGAGGATGTAGGTTTGCATCCCTGGCCCCAAGACTGTGGAATTCCTTCCCTCTGGAGATTCGGTCATGTACTGATCTTTTGAGTTTCAGGAAAATGCTTAAGACATGGCTGTTCGCGCAGGCTCATGAATAACTCCATCCATTGGTTCCGGCAATTTCTAGAGTTAGCGCCATGAAACCTCTTGGTGTACGTGCGCTGTATACATTTTTTATAACATAACACACACCCCACCCACCCACACAGACACTCAGGCACCCATACAGATACTCAGACAAGCAATCAATAACCCATGTAGACACTTATGTAGCTACTCACCAACCCATGCAACTGCTTACACACCAACAGACAGACTGATACAGATATTCACACAGTTTAGTCACTAACCCATGCATTCAGTAAGACATGTTTAATCACTCACTTATACAGTCAGTCACACACCTACTAAATCATCCATTCAGACAGTCATACACCCACTCATTCTTCAATACACCTTGGCCTATATATATATAAAACATATTTAAACTTTACAGAAACACACAGTAACTGGATGATGTCATCAGTGATGTCATCAGTGATGTCATTTGAGATGTCATCAGTGATGTCATCAGTGATGCCACTGACCATGTCATGAGTGATGTAATATGTGATGTCATCAGCAGTGCATTGCGGGGGCGCGAGTTATACTTAGCTCAACTAACTATAACGGCCGAATTTCTCTGGTTTTGTACGAGTGAATTGTCCAACTAACTATAACGTCCCTGAAACCTGTGATTTTTTCAGTGAATTTCTATGGTTTTTTAAATGCTAATTTCTAACTATAACGTCCCTGAAACCTATGGTTTTTTCAGTGTATATATATATATATATACACAAAAAGAAGCAGAGAACTAGGGGCAGTTAGTTCTCAAGTTTAGGTGGAGAGCAGCTCCTGTATAGAGCATCCTACAAAACCAGCGACTCTCTGAATCTTCTCACCTCAAATGTCAGTTTTTCTAGCTACGCTTTTAAGTATAGGGTTAGCACAGTGCCACCCATGACGAGCTAGAAAGGGACAAATCATTTTCCCATTTCTGCAGCAAAGTCTTTAAGCCTAGGATTAACACAGTGCCATCCACGCAAAGCTGTAAAATTACAAAAGCCTTTTACTACTCCAGGCACAGTATTACAGCTTTGGATTGGTAAAATATAATTCGAGTGAACCTGGAATTAATAAAAGCAACCCCTGACACATGTTTAAAGAGGTTTAACTTTGTCCAGACACAAGGGTTCCCCGGACACAGGAACACAAAAGAGATGCATTTTGGCAGAACAACTGCTTTTCTCAATCTAAAATCCTCCATGTTTGGGCTCAATTTAAACATTAAAGCTATAGACACAAACAAAACGCTTCACTTTAGCAGCAGCAATAAACAACACGTGGGAATGTGTATAACATATAAATACACAACATTGCTGTAGCCTCTCAGTGCATATTAACACATAAATAATTACTTAAATGTGCAAATTCAAAAGTAATGCTAGGCCAATGCCTCTGAGCACCATTCATATAATTAATCCACTATTGTTGCGTTGTTCCACCACACATCACCACAGTCTATGTAAAAACACAGACTGGAGTATAATTCAAATCCTCAGCTGCAACAAAGGAATCTCATTTTTAAGTGTCTTTGCCCAAAATAAATGCATGCCAAAGATTGCAAAATCTTAATTCATTTTCTAAAAGTGAGCACACTGCAGCTATTTAAAACCATTTCCAACAGCAGTGCCGCTTTCCAAATATGTCAAGAGATTCCTTTAAAATTAACTGTTAGTATCTCAATCCATAAGCAAAAATGTGTTCTGCCCCTATAGTCCAAATATTGTCTTCCAGTGACTGCTCACAGAGTCTCATAATTCTAATCCAATATGAAATACTCACAAGGAAGGCAGTACGAAAGTTTAGCTTAAATTCATAGGGGCAGATTTACAAGCCCCTTGCGCCACTTTTGCGTCACTTTTAACATGGGAAAAGTGACGCAAAAGTGGCACAAGGGGCTTGTAAATCTTCCCCATACTGTTTACTTTCGCTTGGCGGGAGCTGTCAAAGCTCCCGCAAGCGACAGCAAACTACTATGTTCCGACAGTGTGCACCTCAAGATATAGGGAGCTGTCCCTGGGTGGTGGCAGTCACCAGGGCCACTAATGGCTACAGGAGGGGGGCTGTGTGGGGCCCCCTCCTTTCTTTTCTTCTGGCCAGCAGGTGGTGGTCTCCAGGGCCGAAAACAGAACCACCCTTCCTTTTTACAAATTGGCCAATCACCGGGGAGGTGTTGGTCCCTGGGACCAAATATGGCCCGGGAGGGGGGCCGTGCTAATAACGGAGGGCAACCTCCTGACGCCGGTGGCTCCCGCTGGATGCCTTTTTCTCCACCAGGGCACCGCGCTCCTCCCTTCTCCTGCATTGCTCCATTGCACCATGACTGACGGTGCATCCTCAGCCACCTTGCCCTAGATTGTCCTTCCTTCTCCGGGACCCGTAATTGCCTCACACCCCGGACCCCCATTCCGATCAGCACGAAAATACTGTAACCTGGTCCTGAAGATGACCTGAACTAAAAACAGGTCGAAATGTCGTCGACGGTCCAGTGCAATTATTGGCGCATCTCCATGGTTCACCCAAAATGCCTAAACCTGCTTTATTTTTTGTAATCTAACAATGGTGAACCAGAAACTCTTGTAAAAATTGGCACTACTGTTTATTCTGCGCCACGTTTCGCTGTATCAATTGTCAATTATGCCGTTCACCTTTTCTGGAGCACTTATGTGCACAAATACCTTCGGGTTACACATATTTATATAGTGCTGATACTGTTCTTCTGGCCTTAATTGGCTTGAAATATAGACCACGCTGTTGGGTATTTAAATAAAGAAATAATGAGGGTTCCCTGGTCCCTCAAGCCTCTGAGCCCCGGTGCCACAGCACCTGCTGCACCATTGATAGCTATGCCCCTGACTAGGAGTTTGATAAAAACAGGTGTATTTGTACCCAGTGAAAGGCTATGGACACGGTAAGTCAAACCGTTTTGAAAAAAGTAACCTAAAAGTAGACTTTCAGGTACATTTGGTTGCTTTGCCTTAGAAACCCTTTTTTGGCTTTTAACTTACCTACGAGAAACCATCGGGATTAGCTCTTCTTCATGCCATCCTGCTGCTTCCGCGGCGTTTCCTGAAGCAGGTACAAAACCAAACAGGATTTGCTGAAGTTGTTAATATCAGCTGCATTTACTACCAGGATCGGCTGACTAACATTACAGATGCAAAACATAAAGGCACAATAGACGCACAGCACCACACAGTGGGGACTCTCACTGTCGACCCTGCAAGTGAGATTCACGTTTGTAAAATAAACCACCTGTGGTAATGGGCCCATCAGCATGCGTCAGTTATCATGGAGATGAAACAGAACGTTTACTCCTGTTATCTTACTTTTCAAAACACATGCAATATGTAAAGAAAACTTGCTTGCATGTAAACCAAAACCAATTCTGTCTCTCTAGGGCACCCCTTTCAAGTGGCTGCGCCCATGTAATCAGGCTGTGACTCACAGTGCAAGTCAGCCTATGGATGAAGCCGGCTAACCTATTGACATATGCTAAGGTGAGTGGAAGCAAAATGTGAGTGACACTTGAACAGACCCATTAATGAAGAGCACTGACCGAAAGCCCCTTTGAGTGTATGTATTTTTATTATGAATATTTTTTAAAACATGAGGGTGGTGAGATAATTGCTGTCTCAAGGTCAGACCTAAAGAAATAGAAGCATTTGCTGCCCTTCTTGACAGCAGAAAAACGTTCACCATTTGACAGCCATCCCCTGTGTGATCCAACATTCCCAGCATGCTCACTACCCCACCCCTTACCTCACCAAGGGCATGTGTAGCCACCCACAAGGACCCATTTTCTATTGCCCTAGGAAAACCCTTGACCAGCACTCCAAAGCCCAGTCCATTTGCTCATCACCATCATTATTATTACTATTGAATTCTTATATAGTGCGCAGCTACTCCTAGGGGATTCCCAGTGCTTTGGCGGCAGGTAGGGCAACTTAGACATGAGAGCTAAAAAAGCCAAGTTTTCAGTTCCTTATGAAAGGCAGTTAGAGAAGCACAGCTTCTCAGGGCCTCAGGGAGTGTGTTCCAAAATGTGGGACTCAAGACGGAGATGGCACACCCATCCATCCGAGTGCATCTGAATCTGGGGACAGTGGGAATGATATCTCGAACACAAAGTGCAGGAAGGGTGGTGGGCACCACCAGTTTTTGCAGGTGGTGCCGAGGGCCAGAACGTGAGCTGATTTTATACATGAAGCAAAGTGCCTTGAAATTGATTCACTTGTCCACTGTGAGCCAGTGAAGGCTACAGAGGAGGCAAGACATAGAGTAGTGTTTGAGGAGCCAGAAAAAAGCCTGGCGGCGGAGTTCTGGACCACTTGGAGGTGCCTTATCATGGCCTTATCACCAGCCGCCTTCCCCCAATTTACTGGCATGCACTTTTTGCTGTTTGTAATGGACAGGATGCCCCCCACCCATCAAGGTAATATCAATCAATCCACTTTTGCAAGTCTACAGGTGGGGAAACATTTGCAGCTGCAAAGTCAGGGAAAGTTGCACTACTATTCCCAGCTTAGCTGAGATGGCCTTTCCAAATTTTAAAGACTTTGCATACACAGGTTTTAAATTTGCCCACCTCTAGATCAGTGCCTGTCTATCATGAAACTAGGTCATGGAGGTGGGGCTTGTTCGTGATGAAGATGGCTGCCTTGTGAATGACTCTGTCTGGCCTGCCCCCAGAAATGTACCACATTAGGCTTCTTAAGTCCTTATTCAGTACTTGGACTTTGGCGATTTTGTTACCTTCACTTTGGGGCTAAGGCAGAGCACCACCTGAAGCTCCTCTGTTGTGCCCAATCTCAGGCCTATGCCTGCTGCTGTCCATGCCCACCCAACATTGCTGCTGAGCAACCGAGAAGCTGCAGCAATGATCCTTCCAGCGCCCCCTCCGCAGGTGCTGGTGGGGATTGGCATGTGGCAGTGAAAAGTGATGATGCTGTTGTTTACAGAACACCCCTCAAGTGTAATTGCTATTTAGAACATTAAGCACAGTCTAGAATTGGTAGGCAATATATACTTGGACCCCACATCACAGTGGCAAAGGAGAGCCCACCCTTAAAATGTTTGAGTGATACAACAGGTCCTAACTTGACCTGGGTGCTTTTAAGTGTAATATCACCATATATACAGCTACTGCGAAACATAGTAGGAGAAGATTCTGCAATCTGCAGTTTCTGTAAGAGAATGTAATGACCAGCAATTGAGATGTTTTTATATCAAAATAAGGGCCTCAAATAAAGACAGAAATATTTAGAGGCCCAAAGTCACACATTTTACAAAGATATGTGCCGCCTTTCTTTAGCAAATCAGCTAAAGAAACATTTCAACATTTACCACCCATTCTGAACCTGTTTCTTTGTTACATTAAGGTACTTATTACAAATTTGGTGGTCCAAATGCCCGAAGACTGCAGCCACGTGTTCTGGAAGACCGCAATGCCGGTGACCTTCCGACCACCGTATTACAAGTTGACCATGGTATCCGCAATGTGGCTGCGGCGGTCTTGCGGCAGTAGTGACTACTTCTCCATACATATCGATGCCTGTGTGAGCATTTGACTGCATATGTGTCGAATGCACACATATGCATGATACATGTGGAAAAATACTCCCTACCCATTGCCGGAGTCAGACCCATTTGTGGGCAGTCCTGGCAATGGGTATATGGTATAAGGAGCACTTACCTGCGTATTGCCGCAGACGTGGTCATATTCCTCGGGGTTTCGTTGCGCGCGCTGCATCGCATTTGGCAATGCAGCGCGCGCAATGAAATTCGTTTTATTTATTTATTTGTTTACTTACCTCTGTTCGGCCATATGCCGTAGTTTACTACCCCCCACCCTGCTCCTCCCCCGCCCCGCCCCACCACCCCGCGGCACTCCCTCCACGAGCCGCTACTGGGCTCAAGCTTACACCATGAGGGGTGGTGCCCAGAATTGCACAGGGAGGGTCGGTGCCCAGGCTTCCATAGGAAAGTGTGGGGTCAAAACTTCCCCAAAGAGGTTTGTGCCCTGGGCTTCTGCTGGGAGAGTCAGAAACCAGGCGGCTTTCAGAGGGATGGCTTGTACCTAGACTTGCATCGGGATGTTTGGGGTCCAGGATTACGCAGTGAGGGTTGTAGCCTAGTGATCCAGCGCTACACTTTATCAGGGATCGATACTCATCAATATTTCATACAAATGGCCCATACACATTCACCCAACTCATAAATCCCTGTTGTGCTGGAGGTCAAGCTTCAATGTCGTGAAAAATTATTTCCTTCACAGATTCACGTTTAACATTTCTAAATACATAACTAGACCTATATATCAACTCTCTTTCCTCCCGGTCGAGGGACCAATTAGGTGAGTAGTTGATGGTAATAATAGAGCTTAACTAACTACCTAACTAGCTAAATAATCACAGACTCTCGGTAAGATTAATAAAGTTTATCTCAGATAAATGTAGTTGATAAACGCTCATCGCATACAAGTTGCAATGCAAACAATGAATCCCACAAAAGGAGAGAAAATCAATTAACAAATTGCAAACAGTGTCATACTCATCATCCATGTACGATATGCATATGAAGGAGTGGATAGATGAAGAGACATAAGTTTCAGCAAAATAATGCGAAACAATATACTTATGACGGAGTGGATAGATGAAGAGACATAAGTTTCAGCAAAATAATGCGAAACAATATAATACTTATGACGGAGTGGATAGATGAAGAGACATAAGTTTCAGAGACAAAATTACATTTGCAAATAATTATGCAAATTACGAGTCAGAAGATAATACAAACCCAAAGATCAATGAAATACCACCCCCTGGCCAAGGGAGTAGTGGGGGTCTCCTGAAATAGAGTCAGGAAACAAAGATTTCAGGAACTGGACAGGACAAGGACAGGAACAGCTAGGCCTTTCTGCAAACCGACGGACTGCGACGCATCTCCCCTCTCAATCTCTCGAACCTTCTCCTCAATCTCCTACTGCTGCTGCTAACCACACCCCCAAAAGCACCCCAGTTATACCCTAAAACCTACATGTTCAACCCACATTAATTGAAACATTACACAGAATTCGACTGCTCATTGGATGCTTGTGGAGGTGGTGTATCACACCACCGTGATTTCATTCAAAATTCTTCATGCTCATTGTTCTACATCCTTTCACATTACATAATTGTTGACCAGTCCATTCAATTTAGTTCTTGCTACATTTCATTATTTTCACACAAATTTCTCAGCCACGTCCGCGGAAGAAGTCTTGAGTCCCATGGCCAGTCTCATCCTTTGGCAGGCAAACAATGTTCTCTGAGCTGATCAACCTTGAACTTTTGTTCATCATTCCGCAGCGCTCATAGCTTCTGTCTGTTTTGTCAGGTCATTCTTGCTCATTTTTCCAGCCCTTCATCTATCCGGTCAATTTAAGAAAAATACAGGCCCATTCGGCTCACTATGACGAAATAAACACATACATTCATTAATTACATGGAAATGCACCTTTCACTGTTTACCACCCACCTTTACACTATTCCCTGTTAATATTTTCTTAGCATAAGCTTCATGCAAAGCGGCATTATTTATTATTGCTTCTAAAGCAAGATGCAAGATGTGAATTGCGGCCTAAACGTGCATTAATTTTGTTTCTTTTGAAACGCAATGTAAAATGCGCCCTAATTCTTTCATGTATTAGTTCACATTAGTGCACGCATGTGCAAAGTGGTCTCTCATGTGGTTCATGTGATTTGCATGTTAGTTTTTACTGCACACTGTTAGAAAGTATTATGGGGGAGTTAATCCGAGCAGGTCTCTTTTTGCGAAACCTTGCTCCATCAATCCCCCCTCTGATGGCTTCCTGGAGCCATCAAAAAAATATCCACCATACCAAGTGCCATCTTTATTTATCTAAAGATCAGTATTCTTTTCTCTTTTCATCAACTTTTCATCTAACTCCTTCATTTTGTCATAGTAGTCTCCTTTCATATCTTCTAGTTCTATCTCATCTCTTTATCTCTTCCTTGCTTTTTGTTTATTTATTTCTGTAATCTCTTTTCTTCCACACTTACACTTGTAACATTTATATATTGTTATCATTACTAATGCTACTCCAGCTACTGAAATGATTGGCATTATTATTTTCCCTAATAAGCTACTTCCAAAGGTAGAAAACCATTTACTGACAGAAGAGAAACTCTTACCAAGTTTCTCCCAAATACCATCAACCTCCAGTTGGGTCAAGTCCTCATGTAATTTTGTAATATTTTTAATATATCCCTCAATACCTTTACTTTTGTCAGGGATATAAGTACAAAGCGATACCAAAGGGGATGATGGACGGAGCATTTGAGCTAATCAAACACTCACCCCCAGTCAACTGATCTGGGTTTAATCCATCATCATTCTTTAGCTCACTCCACCACCCCAGTTCAGACATGACCATATGCAAATCAGTCTGACCCTGTGCCTCATGGGAACAGCCCAGCCCGAACTGCCAAGCCATGTCTTCCCTGGACCGGAAACAAGCATCCTGGGACCGGTTTCTGGCTATTCAGCCGTCATCAGCCAGGCTAGCTTGAATCCAGTGGCAAAGTGAGCAAGGGACCCACGTCTGGGCATACCCTGCCAACTTAGAGGCGAACAAAGCGATACCAAAGGGGATGATGGACGGAGCATTTGAGCTAATCAAACACTCACCCCCAGTCAACTGATCTGGGTTTAATCCATCATCATTCTTTAGCTCACTCCACCACCCCAGTTCAGACATGGCCATATGCAAATCAGTCTGACCCTGTGCCTCATGGGAACAGTCCAGCCCGAACTGCCAAGCCATGTCTTCCCTGGACCGGAAACAAGCATCCTGGGACCGGTTTCTGGCTATTCAGCCGTCATCAGCCAGGCTAGCTTGAATCCAGTGGCAAAGTGAGCAAGGGACCCACGTCTGGGCATACCCTGCCAACTTAGGGCGAACAAAGCGATACCAAAGGGGATAATGGACGGAGCATTTGAGCTAATCAAACACTCACCCCCAGTCAACTGATCTGGGTTTAATCCATCATCATTCTTTAGCTCACTCCACCACCCCAGTTCAGACATGGCCATATGCAAATCAGTCTGACCCTGTGCCTCATGGAAACAGTCCAGCCCGAACTGCCAATCCATGTCTTCCCTGGACCGGTAACAAGCATCCTGGGACCGGTTTCTGGCTATTCAGCCATCATCAGCCAGGCTAGCTTGAATCTAGTGGCAAAGTGAGCAAGGGACCCACGTCTGGGCATACCCTGCCAACTTAGGGCGAACAAAGCGATACCAAAGGGGATGATGGACGGAGCATTTGAGCTAATCAAACACTCACCCCCAGTCAACTGATCTGGGTTTAATCCATCATCATTCTTTAGCTCACTCCACCACCCCAGTTCAGACATGGCCATATGCAAATCAGTCTGACCCTGTGCCTCATGGGAACAGTCCAGCCCGAACTGCCAAGCCATGTCTTCCCTGGACCGGAAACAAGCATCCTGGGACCGGTTTCTGGCTATTCAGCCGTCATCAGCCAGGCTAGCTTGAATCCAGTGGCAAAGTGAGCAAGGGACCCACGTCTGGGCATACCCTGCCAACTTAGGGCGAACAAAGCGATACCAAAGGGGATGATGGACGGAGCATTTGAGCTAATCAAACACTCACCCCCAGTCAACTGATCTGGGTTTAATCCACCACCCCAGTTCAGACATGGCCATATGCAAATCAGTCTGAGCCTTTGCCTCATGGGAACAGTCCAGCCCGAACTGCCAAGCCATGTCTTCCCTGGACCGGAAACAAGCATCCTGGGACCGGTTTCTGGCTATTCAGCCGTCATCAGCCAGGCTAGCTTGAATCCAGTGGCAAAGTGAGCAAGGGACCCACGTCTGGGCATACTCTGCCAACTTAGGGCGAACAAAGCGATACCAAAGGGGATGATGGACGGAGCATTTGAGCTAATCAAACACTCACCCCCAGTTAACTGATCTGGGTTTAATCCATCATCATTCTTTAGCTCACTCCACCACCCCAGTTCAGACATGGCCATATGCAAATCAGTCTGACCCTGTGCCTCATGGGAACAGTCCAGCCCGAACTGCCAAGCCATGTCTTCCCTGGACCGGAAACAAGCATCCTGGGACCGGTTTCTGGCTATTCAGCCGTCATCAGCCAGGCTAGCTTGAATCCAGTGGCAAAGTTAGCAAGGGACCCACGTCTGGGCATACCCTGCCAACTTAGGGCGAACAAAGCGATACCAAAGGGGATGATGGACAGAGCATTTGAGCTAATCAAACACTCACCCCACCCAGGGATATAAGTACAGCAGTGCTGAATTTTCAACATGCCACAGACTCCACCCTCTTTTGCCAATAAGATATCTAGGGCAAGTAGACTTTGCAGAACCATTGATCTGATTGCAACCATTTTGGTATCAATCATCAAGAACCCACCAGCAGTATCTGTCAATAAACGATCAACCACTGTGGACAATTTTCGAATTTTATGCAAATTCAGAACGACTCCAACTGATGGTATCAGTGCACCAAAAATATCACCTACTATTTCTGAGAAACTAGCTCTCTTCTTCCGTGTTAGTCCTTGTTTTATTGAATTGATTCTGGTATTACCTTTGTCTACATGGTAGACCTTTGGGAAAAGAATTGCAAAATAACAACTACCATACCAATGTGCAGGTAACCTGTAATAGGCTTTCTTACCACATACATAATAGACTCCTGGGAAAACAGGATCAGTTCTACCCTTCAATCCCCAACCTCCAGTAATTTGGTAAGTATGCTCACATTCGCTAGAACCAATGAAATAATTATTATAGTTAGTTTTCAGTCTAAGCAAACAGATTTTCCCCTTTTGATACCAGTCCAGGGACATTGCAGCATATGTCTCGCCTTTCTCATAATTTCCTTCTCTAAACACCCATGGTGGTACCTGTGACTTCTGTTCAGCAGCTTTTCTTTGGAAACTTTCTCTTCTATATTCTACCATATCTATGAACACTTTTTCTTCAACCCGCAAACTACATGTTAGATTGTTTTTGTAAGCATATCCTAAATCTAGTGTCTTAGTAATATGGAAGAATTCTCCCATATAACGTGCAGTTTTACTACTTAAAACCTTGTTTAGTTCCTTTATAATAGGTATCTCTGAAAATACTAAATTTATATTGGAATAATGATACTCCAGCTTTCCCGTCACATAAAATAGACTGCTTAAAACACTGCAAGTACACCATATTTTAAAGGTAGGTGATGGTAGGTCACCCCCTCTGAGACAGACGAAGGTAATTGCATGCACACATAACAATCACTCACATTCATTGTATTAACATACTCGCACAACAATTTTGTAAAAACATTTAACGAGAAATCACTAATTGATTTATCATGATGGAAAATACTTCCATCTATCTGTTAGTATTAGGGGTTTCTTTAGTAACATCACTCACTCTTTCACTTATTACATCATTAGTATTGTTTCCATTATTAGTTACCATTAGAATAGGTACAACGACTGTTAATAATATCCACATAAATGTCAGTAAAAAGACACTACATAAGCAAGCTTTAATACATCTACGTTTTAGGCTAGATTTTGGATGTTCAGTCACTTTTGCTTCTGCCATTTTGTATTCTACTAAAAATACAAAAAAATCTCAATCTATAAAAACTCTAAACTTTACTCAAAAATTTCTGAAAAATAGTGTAACCCTACACTTCAAGGCTTTCTTCTTTTACCCCCTTCTTTTGTTTCTCTTCTCTAAGTCTTCTGAGTCTTTCCATTCATTTCGTCTGACAAGGTTTCACCTTAATTTTTCACAGTTCTTTTAAGGTGGTTTTAATATGCTTTCATCCACTTGCTCAGTGCCAGTACCGTCTTTTTCTTCACTTGGATCTGAGCTTTCAATTTGTTCCAAGATCACGTACGTCCATTTCGGTTCTGTGTATTTCTTTCTTGGAATTCTTACTCTCCTTGTTTTTCGTACTGAATCTTCTCCTGGCTCTTCTTGTTCGGTTTGACTTGAGACCTCATTAAGTTGCTCTGGTCTTCTTTTTGACTTTCTCCTCGCAAGAGTGTATTTCAGTCTTTTCACTCCACTTGGCCAATAGTCACCTTTTCTCGGTCTTTTAGTTTGAACTATTTTTTCACCTTCTTCATCTGGTTCACAGGTTCTTTTATTTGGCCTTTCTTCTATTTGTTTTCCTTCTTGTCTTTCAGTAACTTCCCTTTCTTCTGGTTCTACAGCAGTCTCATGAGACCCAGTAACTGGTGCCCACTCTACTTGACTTGTGCTTGGCTGTTCATCATCTGTTTGTTCTTCAGAATCTGCTACTCTAGATTCTTCAGCTTCACACACTTCAGCCTTTGGTCTTGGGCTTTGGTTTACCAGTTGCTGCTCTTCTTGTCTTTCAAGTGGACTTGGGACTCGTCTGGTATGGCTCGCATGGATCCAATTTGGCAAACCATCACACTTCACTGCTGTCGTCATCACCAGAATCACCTGATAAGGTCCATTCCACCTGGGTTCTAAACACGATTTCCTCACGTGTTTCTTCACGAGAACCAACTCTCCAGGACTCAGATCATGAGCTTGATTCGGGTTTGTTGTAGTAGCATTTTCTCCAACCTGGTGAGACACAGAACGCACCAGATCAGCCAATCCTCTGCAATAGTCAAGCGCTAGATCATCAGATATATTCATCAGTTTGTTCGCTGGTATAAATGCTTGTCTCATTGCTCTTCCCATTAGGATCTCATGTGGACTCAACCCGTCTTTTTGTCAGGAATGCTTCTAAGACTCATCAATGCAAGGGGTAAAGCATCAGGCCATCTCAGTGTTGTGGATGCACACACCTTTCCTAACCTAGATTTTATTGTGCCATTTATCTGTTCAACCACTCCAGATGCTTCGGGTCGATAGGCACAATGCAGCTTTTGCTCAATCTGTAATGCTGCACAAATCATCCGACTTATCTTATTGTTAAAATGGGTTCCTCTATCTGTTTCTAAAGTGACTGGAAATCCAAATCTAGGTATTAGGTCTCTTAGAAGTAGCTTCACGACTGTGAGACTATCGTTCCTTCTCGTTGGATAGGCTTCCACCCAACGAGAGAACAAGCAGACAACAACCAACACATATTTCAGCTCATTGCACGGGGGAGCTCAATAAAATCCAACTGGAGTCGGGTGAGTGGTCCTGCAGCCTTTCCAATTCGTCCCCAACTAACAACTGTCTTTCTGCCTAGATTTTGTTGCTGACAGGTGACGCACCTCTGGCAGAGACTTTCTGCAATGGCCCTGAACTTTGGGTTATACCATGATTGCTTGAAGAGCCTGATCACAGCATCTCTTCCAACATGTGCAATTCCATGGTATACCCTTGCCATTTGGGATAGTAAACTGTCTGGCATGACTGGTCTTTCGTCTATATAGACCCACACTTCGTCCTCTGTTCTCTTTCTGCAGCCTGAATTTATCCAAATTCCCTTTTCCTCATCACTTGCTTCTTCCTGTAGCTGTCTAATTTCGTCCCAAGTTTCAAATGAAAAAGAAAACATAAGATGGCAATTGGTATTTTCTTTTTCCATCCCTCTGTTTAGAGCAATTAAATTCCGTGCACAGAAACGTGCTACTTGATCCGCGTATCTGTTGCCCTTCATCACATAATCATCTCCTGATTTATGTGCGGAACATTTGACCACTGCAATCCTTTTGGGTAATTGTAAAGCATCCAATAAATCTTTTACAATTTTGCTGTTTCTTATAGGAGAACCTGAAGAAGTCAGAAATCCCCTTTGCATCCATAGCTGTCTGAAATCGTGGACAACCCCGAAACCATATTGACTATCAGTAAATATGGTTACCCTCAGGCTTTTGGAAATTTTGCACGCTCTAATCAGAGCTATCAATTCAGCAATTTGGGCAGAGTTTTCTCCTTTTAGATAGGATGCTTCTAAAACTCCCGCTATGGTGCAAACAGCATAGGCAGAGCATGTTTCACCTTTCTCATTTCTCAAACATGACCCATCAACAAGCATCACACAGTCTGGTTCTTCTAATGGAATGTCCTCAATATTGGGCCTGGGTTTTGTGCACAACTCTGTCACATCCAAACAATCATGATCCGCCTCCTCTCTTACTTCCTCACAATATGAATTCGGCAACAGGGTTGCCGGCTTTACTGTTGTGCATCTTACCACAGTCACATTTTCAGCACCCAAGGTCACTCTTTCGTACTTAGTCAGCCGACTAGAAGTCATATACTGTGTCCTTGTGCGAGTCAAAAGGATCTCAACTGAATGTGGCACATACACCTTGACTGGATGTCCCATCACAATTGCTTCACTCTGTTCCAGACTCACACAAGTGGCAGCTACTGCTTTCAAACAGCCTGGTAACGCTGTGCTACTGAATCCATGTTTGCCATTCCATGTGTGCCATTCCATGTTTTGAGTTAAAACTGATAGTGCACACCCATCTCTTTCACAACAGTACAATGCAAAATCCTTTGCATAATCTGGCATTCCCAATGCAGGTGCTTGACAAAGACTGTTTCGCAATTTAGTAAAAGCTTCCATACTTTCATCATCCAACACCATCGGATCTTTCACATCTTTTCGTGTCAACCTCTGTAGAGGTTTTGCAATCAGTGAGAAACCACTGATCCACTGCCTGCAGTATCCAACCGTTCCCAAAAACATTCAAACTTCTCTCTGAGTTTTTGGTGGATTCATTTGTTTAATTACACTAATTCTTTCAGGTGTCACCTTTCTGACTCCTTTTTCTATTTTGTGTCCTAGGTACTGGACCTCCTGTTTACAAAATTGCAATTTTGCTGCTCCTTCTGCCAAATGATTCAATAAGGCAATGGTATCAGTCGCACATGCCTCTCGTGTCTTTGATGCCACTAGTAGGTCATCAATATATTGAACCAAAACTGAATTTCCTGGCATGACTAAGGTCTCCAAACATCTTTTCAGAATCTGATTAAAAATTGAAGGACTCTCTGTGTACCCTTGAGGAACTCTGCACCATGCCAAAACACGGTCTCCGAACCGGAATGCAAACAAATACTGGCTTTCCGAATGTAAAGGAATCGAGAAAAATGCTTGGAACAGATCAATCACTGTGTACCATTCAGTATCGCAGGGAATTTGGTAAAGGATCACTGCTGGATTTGGTACTACTGGACAACAGGGTACTACAATTTTATTGATTTTTCTCAAATCCTGCACTATCCTATATTTTCCACTGGGCTTTTTAATTCCTATAATAGGCGAATTACAAGGACTACTCATTATTTCTTTCAGAATTCCCTGTCCAATCATTTGGTCAATCACAGGAGTGACTCCTGCAATTACTTCCGGACTCATTTTGTACTGAGGAGTGTTTGGATATATGGCACCCTCTTTCACTGTAATCTGAATCTGATCTACATTTGTCATTAGGCCAATCTCCTTTCCTGTAAAATCCCATACACCCAACCTCACTGTACTTTTTAATTCTTCGGGCAAATTCTCTTCTGTGAGAAGTGAAAACAGCTCATCCACTCCTGTCCCTTGCTTCGCTAACATCATTTTGAATTCGACATCCTCATCAGGTGTCTGAAATGCAATACCATCTGGCGTACAATAGATGGTACAATTCATTTTACACAATAAATCCCTTCCCAAGAGATTTACTGGACTCGAATCACATACCACAAAACGATCCATGTCTCTGAAACTCCCACTATGAACTTCTATTGGATTTGTGACTGGCGTTCTAATATGCTTATTTGAGACTCCTACAACTTGGATAGTTTCTCCCGAGAGGGGTAGGTTCGGAATTTCTGCTGCTCTCACAGTAGAACAGGTAGCACCAGTATCCACCAGGAATGTAATATCATTACCTTCCACCTTTCCATCAACAAATGGACCTGACTGGTCTACCGCCAAGGATGCGCCAAGTATGAACTCTTCCTCCCCCCTCAGGAACCGTCATTGAGATGAGTCTGAATCACTCTCGTTGCACTGCAACCAGTATTGCGGAACCATTTGCACACTTTGATTCTTACCAACTTGATCACCTCCGTGAAATCCAGTGTTCGCACTGCACCTCTGCATTTGAGCATTCACATTATTGGGCATAGGAGCTTGTGGCACCTGTAACTGTGGAGCAACTACATGCTGCTGCTGCTGTTGATTCACACCCACCTCATTCTGCATCTGTGGATTTAAATTTTGATTTACCCCATTATTCTTTTGAATAGATCTACACTCGTTCTTCCAATGTCCATTCTTTCCGCACGCATGACAAGGAAATTTCTTCTTAGCCTCTTCTTTGCTCAATTT
This sequence comes from Calotriton arnoldi, assembly GCA_963921515.1. Taxonomy (NCBI): domain Eukaryota; kingdom Metazoa; phylum Chordata; class Amphibia; order Caudata; family Salamandridae; genus Calotriton; species Calotriton arnoldi. Next base: position 278,398 of record CAWUFW010016886.1, read on the forward strand.
ACCTCTACCTCTACCTCCACTGGATACCTGACCAATTTGATTCTGACCATTCATTAGATTACCTGTTTGAGAACTGTTGGAAGCTGGAGTCCCCGTCCCGCACCACTGTCACTAAATGCGAGACTCGGGACTCATCCCTCAACGTTAAGCCAAGTAAGGACACCGTTTGAGATAGCCCCGCTCACCCCCTTAGTAGCTTGGCACGAGCAGCCAGGCCTATCTCCAAGGCACGAGTGTACAGTATGTGCAACCACGCTCACAGCAACCCACTGGTGACACCACAAATGGACTCCACACGAGTTTGATAAAACGAGTATAAACTTTATGTAAAAAGATATATGATCAGACCACACGATACATAGGCCAACATATAATAAAGGGTAATATTTGTTCCAGCTGGTTGGTAGGTTCAAATCCCAACCACCGCTTTCAAAATGCTATGCTGGTCGTAATGCTAGAATCACACACGTTGCAATGAAGAAATAATGCAATGCGGGCCGCTACAACCGTGTACTTCGTTATGCAGAAATAATGTCAGGCGTCCTAACACAGTCCGGCAGTTCGTTAGCAGAAATATTGGCAATGTGTATTACGACAGTCAGCCTCTTCGATAACAGTTACCCCTCGAAACGTATCAACGATGACACCAAGTACAGCTTCTCACTCTGGCCCCAGTACTGCCACTCCTGAACGCAGTACGGGCCCCACTCTGAGCCGAAGCAAAGGCTCACGCCGCCAGAAGGTCTGAGAGGCCGAGAGAGTGTCCCTCCGAGCCCGCGTCCCGCCCAGGCAGTGATCCACGTTACCTGGGGGCGCGACCCCACTCTCCTCTCCTCCTTCAGCGAACTGGGCCTTCCGTGTAGAACTTTCTCAATGGGCTTCAGCGGCTCGGCCTGGCAGCTCAGCTCCTCCGGGATGCCGGTCCGGGCCGCGACTGTTAGGAAGGTCTCAGGCGGCCGCAGGGCACACGTACCCTACGCCCCTGAGATCACGTTACTCTGGGTGCACTTCACCACAGCACCCTCCGGGTCTCCTCTGGCATGAAGCCTCACACACAACGCAGATGGGACTTCACGTCGACTCCGAGTGCACGCTCACCAGGCACTCCTTCCTGCGGTCTCAGTTGGCACCAAGACCCGCACACCTTGTTGCAGAGACTCACTTTCTTCCGGTGCACACGATGATCAGCCAATCACCTCCACAGTCCCAGGTTGCACCAAAGCACGCACACTGCTTCACTGAGACTTACTCCAACTCCGGTGCCCCGATATCCGGGCGCTCTTTACCAACGCCTTTGGCCGCACCCTGACACGCTCACCGTGTCCGAGCCTCACTTCTCCTCCGGTGCACTCGACGACCAGGTGCTCTCCACCAGCGCCTCCGGTGCACCACAACACGCACCCTGCGCGTCCGAGACTCACTCCACTTCCGATGCACACGTTGACCAGGCGCTCCTCACCAATGCCTCCTGTGCACCACGACATGCACCCTGCGCGTCCGAGACTCACTTCACCTTCGATGCACCCGCCGACCAGGCGCTCTTCACCAATGCCTGCGGTGCACCACGACACGCATCCTGCGCATCCGAGTCTCACGTCACCTCCAATGCACACGCTGACCAGGCACTCTTCACCAATGCCTGCTGTGCACCACGACACGCACCCAGCGCGTCCGAGACTCACTTCACCTTCGGTGCACACGGTGACCAGGCGCTCTTCACCAACGCCTCCTGTGCACCACGACACGCACCCAGCGCGTCCGAGTCTCTCTTCTCCTCCGTGAGTCCAAGATCATAGGGCACACCTTCCGAGGGTCTCAAGCTGCCACAACACATGCCCACCGCGTCGCTTGAAACGTCTCTGGAAACTTTTATGTTCCTGTGTTTCCAAACAGGGAGCCAGCTCACCTTGGGCCCTTGGGGGGTAACAAGACACAGCACAAAGCACAGTCTTCTTCAAGCAGGGGGACCCAGCGCACCAAGCACAGTCCCAACATCCTCTTCCTTGGTTAGAAGAGCAAACTGCAGACCAGCCCCAGATCACGAAGCAAGGGTTGGTCCTTTCCCAGCAGTCTCTTCAGTTGTTCCTTCCTTAGCAGAGGTTCCTCTTGACCACGAAATGGGTCCAAGCCTTTTCAGTCTCAATCCATTTCTATTCCATTCCCCGCGTTCAGGGGTTTCAGCTCTCCTAGTTATACCCCTAAACGTCTTTGAAGTTCGTTGTGCACACGATGATCAGCCAATCACCTCCACAGTCCCAGGTTGCACCAAAGCACGCACACTGCTTCACTGAGACTTACTCCAACTCCGGTGCCCCGATATCCGGGCGCTCTTTACCAACGCCTTTGAGATCCAGAAAATAAATCAGTTAAGTCTAAATGCAGAAACATTGACGGTACCGGTAACAATTGATACCGTAGTACCGTTAATGTTTCTGCATTTAGACTTAACTGATTTATTTTCTGGATCTGCTCTACTCTTGCCTTATTTATTACGTCCATTTCTTTTTCTCGTACTACTCTAGCTATTTCCGTAATCTGTGGAGCTAATGGAGTTCCCATTAGTGGTGCACTCGGTGTCACCTCACCTGAATTTTCTTGATATGGCGGAGGTCCTTTGGTCATAATGTCCTCTAACAATTCATCATCAGATTCGTTCGGGTCATATCTTAAACTTGAAGTTTCTATATTTTTATTTTTATCTTTACACTTGCCTCCTGTTTCATCTTCAGCGACTAAAACTGGGTACAAACCCTCAGTTACCACAGCTCTCCTCCATCTTTTCATTGTATCTTCTCTTCTCTCAAAAGGATATCTAGTCATTAAATTTCTATATCTCCTACCACCTTGATATTTCTCCCTTTCAAATGCTTCTACTTCCCATTCCTCTAGCGATTCATACTGGGTAGGTCTGGGATTTGGCTCTAACGAATTCATTCGATTTCTCAAATTCTGCAAAATCCTTACATTAAACGAACCATGCTGTGGGAAAGCTATAACACCATCATCCTTTGTGTATTCCACCCAATTCTCTAACCAAGTACACGTATGGTATCCTCGCTCTAACATCATATAGGAAGCAGGCGTTCTCTGTTGTGGAATAGGAATTCCCTCTCTAGTCACTATTGACTTGTCCTTTTTAAAGAAATTCTTTATTTTCTTAAGCAACTTTATTTTCCGACTTTTTATGCTAATGTATCTCAGCAAAACAAACAAGGAAACCTTTCCGTAATTCTACTTATTTTATTTGTCAGTTTTCGTCCAATAACAGCGCAACTCACTCCAACAGTCCAATCACGGCTCTCTACGTATCTGCTATCTCAACCAATACCAGCGCGGCTCACACCATCCGGCCAATCAGAGCTTACTTCACGTTTGCTGCCTGACCAATGCCAGCGCTGCCTTTTTGTGACGTCAGTATTACTCCTTCTACTGACCCTCCCTTTACAAAATAATACGGTGATGTATTTCTAAGTTTTCTTATTTAAAATTCTTGTTAGTAACAACACAAAACAATGCTACCTTGTCTGTTCCTCTAAATAAAGAGATAGTTCTTCACTTCAAAACGAGAAATTCTTTCACTTCCAGTAAAACAACGACCAGCGTTATTTTACACCCAAACAAACTACGGGTGGACTTGGTACTCCTCTAGGGATAAGGCCAAAGTTTCGCAAGAGGACTTTTTGGTGTAAAAGAGGTCTTGGTACTCCTCTGGGGATAAGGCCAGAGTTTCGGAAGTGGACCCTTCGCTATTTTCAGACACTCTACTCATATACGAAATTATCCCTAATATAACACCTACAGCCTTCCGCCGTACAGTATTATGACAACAGACAAAGTACTTCTGCAGTGTGACATCTTATCCACACTCTTCTTCTGCCTACTGCAGGCTAAATTTCCATCCCGGGATCTCTCAGGTACCTCCGTACCTATACTTCTAGACAACATAGAACAGGACACTAACTTTTTCTTGTTAAAAACATATAATCATTCATCAATAATTATTACTAAACTAATCAATAATTAAACCGTCCTCTGCTTCCAGAAAACCTGATCCAGCGCTACACTTTATCAGGGATCGATACTCATCAATATTTCATACAAATGGCCCATACACATCCACCCAACTCATAAATCCCTGTTGCGCTGGAGGTCAAGCTTCAATGTCGTGAAAAATTATTTCCTTCACAGATTCACGTTTAACATTTCTAAATACATAACTAGACCTATATATCAACTCTCTTTCCTCTCGGTCGACAGACCAATTAGTTGAGTAGTTGATGGTAATAATAGAACGTAACTGACTATCTAACTAGCTAAATATTCACAGACTCTCAGTAAGATTAATAAAGTTTATCTCAGATAAATGTAGTTGATAAATGCTCATCGCATACAGGTTGCAATGCAAACAATGAAACCCACAAAAGGAGAGAAAATCAATTAACAAATTGCAAACAGCGTCATAATCATCATCCATGTACAATATACATATGAAGGAGTGGATAGATGAAGAGACATAAGTTTCAGCAAAATAATGCGAAACAATATAATACTTATGATGGAGTGGATAGATGAAGAGACATACGTTTCAGAGACAAAATTACATTTGCAAATAATTATGCAAATTACGAGTCAGAAGATAATACAAACCCAAAGATCAATGAAATACCCCCCCCCTGGCCAAGGGAGTAGTGGGGGTCTCCTGAAATAGAGTCAGGAAACAAAGATTTCAGGAACTGGACAGGACAAGGACAGGAACAGCTAGGCCTTTCTGCAAATCGACGGACTGCGACGCATCTCCCCTCTCAATCTCTCGAACCTTCTCCTCAATCTCCTACTGCTGCTGCTAACCACACCCCCAAAAGCACCCCAGTTATACCCTAAAGCCTACATGTCCAACCCACATTAATTGAAACATTACACAGAATTCGACTGCTCATTGGATGCTTGGGGAGGTGGAGTATCACACCACCGTGATTTCATTCAAAATTCTTCATGCTCATTGTTCTACATCCTTTCACATTATATAATTGTTGACCAGTCCATTCAATTTAGTTCTTGCTACATTTCATTATTTTCACACAAATTTCTCAGCCACGTCCGCGGAAGAAGTCTTGAGTCCCGCGGCCAGTCTCATCTTTTGGCAGGCAAACAATGTTCTCTGAGCTGATCAACCTTGAACTTTTGTTCATCATTCCGCAGCGCTCATCGCTTCTGTCGGTTTTGTCAGGTCATTCTTACTCATTTTTCCAGCACTTCATCTATCCGGTCAATTTAAGAAAAATACAGGCCCATTCGGCTCACTATGACGAAATAAACACATACATTCATTAATTACATGGAAATGCACCTTTCACTGTTTACCACCCACCTTTACACTATTCCCTGTTAATATTTTCTTAGCATAAGCTTCATGCAAAGCGGCATTATTTATTATCGTTTTTAAAGCAAGATGCAAGATGCGAATTGCGGCCTAAACGTGCATTAATTTTGTTTCTTTTGAAAAGCAATGTAAAATGCGGCCTAGTTCTTTCATGCATTAGTTCACATTAGTGCACGCATGCGCAAAGTGGTCTCTCATGTGGTTCATGTGATTTGCATGTTAGTTTTTACTGCACACTGTTAGTAAGTATTATGGGGGAGTTAATCCGAGCAGGTCTCTTTTTGCGAAACCCTGCTCCATCACTAGCCTTGCACAGCGAGTTCTAGGGCCCACGAGTGCAGAGGGATGGTTGGGATCCAGGGTTGTTCAGGAAGGCTTGGACCCTGGGTTTCTGCTGGCAGGACTCAAACTTTAACAGTGTGGATTGCTTGGTGCCCAAGTTTGCACACTGATGATTAGGACCTGAGCTTTCACATAGACTGTCAAGTCTGACTCAAATTTGGAAGGTTGCAGCCCATTTGTACTGTTGAGACCTGAGTTTACTTGTGGATTGTTGGAGCTTAAGTTTGAGCAGATTGGTTGGGGTCCAGGCTCACGCAAGAAGGTTGGACCCTGACTTGTACATGGAGGATTGAGGCCCAGATGTAGGAATGGAGGTTTAGGGCCTAGACTTACAAAGGTGGTGGAGGGGCGGTGAGGCCCAGAGTTGAAAAAGGATGTTTGAGGACATAAACTTGAGTAGGGTTGTGTTGGGTCCAAGCTTGCACAGTTTGGGCCTAGACTTGCACAGACAGATTTGCGTACATTGGCTTACCCAGAAAGGGTTGTGGACCAGACTTGCAGTGAGAGGTTTGGAGCCTTGTTTTGTTGAGGGTAGGAGAGGACCTGAGCTCGCACAGGGAGTGTTGGGGCCCAGACTTGCATGGTGAGGTGTGTAGGCCAGCTTGCACGTTGTGGTTGGGGCCCACACTTACACAGGAAGTGCTAATGTCAGGGTTTATGTAATGAAGGTTGGTCCCTGGGTTGGAGCAGTGTTATTTGGAGCTCAGGCTTGCACAGTGAGGGTTGTGGCCTGGATTGGCACACAGAGAGTTGGGACCTAGGCTTGTAAATGTAAGGTTGAAGTCCAGCCCAGGCTTGGGGAGGAACAGTTGTGCACTAGACTTGCAGTGGTAGGTATGAGGCCAAGGCTTGCAGAGGGTGGTCTGTAGCCCGAGCTTTTGCAGGGAAGGTTGGGGCACAGGATTGCGCTGTCAGAGTTGTTGTCTAGGGTAGTATAGAATTGGTGGGGCCCAGGCTGGCGGCTAGAGGGTTGGGGCACAGGCTTGTGGAAGTTGCGTTAAGGATCGAGTGTGGGTTAGAGCCTTTAGCCTGCACAGGGAGGTTTGTGACCTAGGCTTCCATATATTGGTTTGGGTCCCTGACTTGTGGAGGCTGCTGTAGCCCGAGCTTGTGCAGGGAAGGTTGGGGCCCAGGCTTGAACTGCCAGAGTTCTGTCCTAGGGTTGCATACGGTAGGTGGGGCTGAGGCTGGCAGATGGAGGGCTTGTGGAAGTTGTGTTGGGGTCTGAGCTTGGGCTGGAACCTGACTTTGAACACGCTGGGTTGGGGTCCGGGATTGAGCAGGAGCTTTGCACACTTAAAAGTGGGATGTTTCCCATTTCTTGAGTAACTATTGCCTATAGATCTGCAAAACAATGGTCACCAGTTTGATGATTTAACCCGACCCCCTGTTTTTTAATGCAAACATTTTAAAATCTGAAAGGAAGCACAACCGTTTATTTAAGGCTTCAACGCCTGCCTCTGATGCATCGGTGTGGGCTGCATTGAATCATGGTATGTGATCACGAGACACATTCCATGCACTGATATTATGATGTTTTGACCCTGAACTTTCACCTGTGGCTTGCTGAGCATTGACGAAAGTGCCCACAAAACTGAGAAGGTCCTGGATGGGGTCAGCGTCACAAAGGCCTAAAATGATCAAACTTCCAGTGAGGGCTTCTGGATCGCGTGGATGAAATCTCATTTTCGTAAACAGCTCTGGGGAGGTGGGGCAGGGGGGGTTTGAGGTAGTGCACAGTTACTTATCCTGTTCACAAGGTGTGCTCATGAATTCTCAGACTTCTCAGGTCAGGACTGTTTCAAGGCACTTGGTTATAATAAAGAGGACTCGTTAACCAGTTAATTGCAGCTGGCTTTTGTAGGCGATCCTCTGTGGTCGAGGGGCTGTTTGGTGACACTGATATCGGAACATGTGACAGCCTTCAGGTTGTCGAACTCTTGTGCTGCCAATATGTGTTTTTAGTTTGCCTGTGTCAACCCATGTTCTTGATTCCCCAAAAATCTGATGTAACCATCTTGAATAGCCAGGCAGTGAAACAAGCATACTACTTTCAGTCAAGAATGGAGAGAGGGCACCTGCCATGCCTACCTCTGCATGAATGGGCATTAATTCTCAGTGTGATTATTGCAACTGACTGTATCAAGATCAGCTCAAAATATCCCAGAATGCATTGATTACTTACTGGTAAGCTTCATCACTTGGATTATCATTCTTAATCCCAATACTTACAACATTGATGTATGTCATCTCCCAACAACACCATTTGACCAAGCTAAACCAATCAAAAAATCTCCTTACCTTCCTCTACCATCGTCCTCCTTCTACTTCTCCCCTCAAGAGGAGAGCATAATGGAGGAGCAGATACATAAAACTTTCTGACATCCCCGCACACTGGGGATCAAGGTCATGACAGTGGAAAGGGAGGGAGGGTCGTAAGAACCGAGATGAGGCACGGTAACCAGAGTAATGAAGATTTGCAGTAAGTAATTGTGCATTACCTCCTCAACCCTTTCTCGTCCCAGTCTTTGAAACAGTGAGGATGTTCGAAAGAGGTAAGCTCATGACCTGGTCCACCACCAGTCATACCAAAGATACAAGCAATTCAAGATGTTCCCAGAAAAACACAGCACTGGAGGAAACATAGTAGGGCGACTGTCCACATGCTTTGCAGTCAACTCTCCAAAGACCACCAAGAATCCACAATCCATAATTGCAGTTGTCTACCAGCAGCAGAAGTCTGAGCCAGGCCGGCCAGGTAGATCAGTCCCGGGACAGAAGACACTAATGAAAGACAAAGCAGGAGTATACTAACCCCATCTGACCAAAGGCAGGGAAACGATCAGAATTGAAAAGGGTCACAAGGGGGACTAGACAAGAGGAAAGTGCCCACTAACTGGGCCTGGGCAAATAAGGCACCAAATCATCCAGTCACTCTAACTCAGCAGAAGCACAGAAGAGGCATGCACAAAGCATAGAAACAAGGAAATACGGAACTGTGGCAGATAGTAGGAAGCAAACAGAAGCCCTGGAACATGGAAAAGGCTAACCAACATACCTAAAGCAAGGACCCACAATGAGGAAACCCACCGCAGAAGAACAAGCAAGTGATGTGGAAAACAGAGACTCCCAGACAAAGCACAAACCATATTGGGGCACCATATTTTAAAACACAGTGGTCAAGTCCTCGAAAGCCATAAGAGAGCAACTGGGCGTCAACCAGGCCCATCAAGCAACACACTAACCAAAACACAGCGCCCTGAGGGAAAGGCAGAAATCAAGAGAGAAATACAAATCTGCAAGCAGCCTGTGACACTGGAGAGCGAGCACTGACAAAAGCATCTGAAAATGGATACTAACAAAAGAAAGCAGCCTTTTTTAATGCAGCATTCCTGTTTCATGTGCTTTATTTAGCTCTCGCTTCCTGGTACACAAACAAGCACTGGTAAAAACAACAGCACTCAATGTGCAAGACCTACTAGCCTGCCAGTGCTCGTTCGATGAGTGTTGTACATTTCTGAGCAAAAGGTTTTAGTATCTGCTTTGATAGTGGAGGGGACGTGTTGGGTGAAAAAGATACATGACTGTGGTTTCATGACCCCACTAAAATCAACATTGTGTAATCAATTTCTCTAGTTTATAACACAGATATATGGCAGCTGTCTGTTTCTATCATGTCTCTGTATTTGTCTATTAATTACTTTAATTACTTTGTGGTGGGACTGGCCAATGTTTGTTGTTGTTTCTCCTACCTATTATCCTGTGTAACTTCTCGCTTAGTGTCTGTGTTAACCTTTAAACACTCCAATACAACTCTTTCAAATCTTTTTAAAGACTGCACTGCAAGTACTGAGCGTGCGGCGAGCGAAGGAGGTGCATTTGAATAGCCAAAGGGGGTTCAGTTTTTCCTGCTTCTGTAGTGTAGCTCCTATTTTCCTAATAGGCTCTGCGCATTGGAATAATATACCCTATAGGCTTGACATAGGACTGAGGTCGGTATGTCCCTATCGAGTATATTAAACTTAATTACTTGTGCCAGCTAGCTCAGAGGCCACTAGAAACTCCTTGACAAACAAGAAGGGAGTAGTTTCTGGCAGCCGCAAAACATGACCACTTTGTTTCTAACCCTGGGCGGTGAACTACGCTACGCTCGCG